>LPNX010938663.1:709313-839740 GCA_001517045.1 Pseudotsuga menziesii
CTTGGTGTTATTATTTCTTTATCATTTTATTCTTCCATCATTTCATCTTGAAATAGAACTAGATATGCCTCCCGCATATTACTTTCCAATTCCCAAGTGGACTCCTCTAAACTAAAGTGCTTCCACTAAACCTTGACTTGTTTGATGGTACAGTTCTGGAGTAAAGGTTCTCCCATGTCGAGAATACATTCTAGTTCCACTTGAAATTCTCCTCCAGGTTCCACCTATATCACATTCCAGTCAATCACATGAGTAGAATCATGAACGTATTTCTTAAAAATTGAAACATGAAAAACATTATGTACTTTTATTGTAGGTGGTAATGCTAATTGATATGCCACCGGTCCAATTTTTTCTAAAATTTCAAATGGTCCACAATACCTGGGTGTCAAATTTGAGTATTTCCCAACCTCAAGAAGATTTTTCTATGTTTTACCTTTACATAAACATGTTATTCTACTTGGAACTCTTGTGGAGTTATTTTTAAGTCGGCATAACTTGTTTACCTATCTTGAGAAACTTTCAAATTATGTTGTACCTATTTCAATGTTAGTTCCATATCCTTTAATATTCCAGGTCCTAACATTAGTCTGACAATGGGGTTGCTCAAATAAATTGGAGTATTAAACTTTCATCCATACAATATCTCAAATGGACTTAATCCAGTTGAATCTTGAAAATAATTTTTATACACAAATGATACCAAATGCAAATAATCCTCCCACTTACCTGGTTGATCCATTACATACATTCTAAGCATGTCTTCCAGAACCTGATTTACTCTTTCTATTTTTCCATCCGTTTGAGGATGATATGCAGTGCTAAAATTTAATTATGTGCTTAATGCTATAAATAAAACCTTCCAAAAATTTCCTGTAAATTTTACATCTCTTTCTGAGATTACTATCATAGGTACACCATGCAACCTAAAAGTTTCTTTTAGGAATATATCAGCAATGTTAATAGCCTTTTACGTAGACTTTATTGGAATGAAGTGATTTTCCTTACTTAGTTTATGTACCACGACAATGATTGAGTCGTGTTTCTTAACATTTTTAGGTAACCCGGTTATGAATTCCATACTGATAATTTCCCATTTCCATTTTAGAATAGGTAATGGATGTAATAATATGAATCGATGTTGATGTACAACCTTTACCTGTTGACATTCAATACAATGTGCTAAATATTTTGCTTCTTCCTTTTTCATATTAGGCCAAAAGAAATCCTTGTCATGGTAATCATTTTTTGATATACGAGATGTCCTTAATAAGTTATTTTATGTAATTCATCCATAATAATTAATTTAATATCTTATGAATTAGGTATATATAATCTCCTTTTGTTTAATAATAACCCCCTTTCATTCAGACTAAAATTTGTTTTTACTCGATTTACTTCATTTGTTGCAGTCTTTTCTTTTAATTTATGATACTCCTTATCAAAATTTTCTACATTTTTAATTTTATATTCTAAATTTGTTTCATACTTGTTGCTTGTTGTTGCATACAACAAGTTCACATGATGACTTAGAACGTATGCAACTTTATTCTCTTTTCCCTTTTATATGTTTTATTTCAAAATCTTATTCTCTTAGAAATGATAACCACCTAGCTTGTCTAGCATTAATATTTTTTTGATCAAATAATTTCAAACTTATATTATTAGACATTAGTAAGAATCTCTTTCCAATGAGATTGTATCAACAAATTTTAAGTGCATGAATAATAACAGATAATTCTAGGCCATGAGTAGCATAATTCTTCTCATTTTCCTTTAGCTTCCAAGACTGATAAGCTATGACATAATTTTCTTGAATTAGTAATCCACCTAGGCCTTCTTTGCATGCATCCATACACATAACAAGATATTTAAATGGATCAACAATTTATAGAATAGGAGTCAATGTTAATAAGTGTTTTAATTTGTTAAAACTCTCTTCACATTTTTTCATTCCAATCAAATTTCTTACCTTTCTTTTATAATGAATTTACAGGGTATTCTATCTTGGAAAATCCTTCAATGAGTTTACATTAGTATCCAATAATCACCATAAATGATCTTATATTATTTACATTCTTTGGAACATGCCATTCAGTGATAGCATTGATTAATTGGGATCGACGGATATCCCATACTGAACTCTATCTTTGACGAAGTCACATTTGCTAAACTTTACAAATAATAGTTGTCGCATTAATACTTGTAGGATTATCTATAAGTGTTCCTCATGCTCTTGTTTTTTTTTCATAATAGATTAATATGTCGTCAATAAACATGACTACAAATTTATCGAAGTATTTACTTCGTATACTATTATTTAAACACATAAAATTCGTGGGGCCATTTTTTAACCCAAAGGGCATTAAGCCCCATACTCATAATGACCATATCTGTTTCTAAAAGTAGTTTTAAATATGTCCTTGTCCTTGATCCATACTTTATGGTATCCATATATCAAGTCTGTTTTTGAGAATATATTTTCCCCTCGAATTTGATCAAATAGGTCGTCAATACGAGGCAAAGGATATTGATTTTTAATTGTCATTTTGTTTAATTGTCTATAATCTATAAACAACTATAGAGTTTTATTTTTTTTCTTTACAAATAAAACCGGTGGTCCCCAAGGGGAAACACTAGGTCGAATGTATTTTTTATTGATTAATTCTTGTATTTGTGATTTTAATTTAGTAAGCTCTACTATATTCATCCAATAGGGATCCTTTGATGTTGGTACTTCCCTTGGTACCAAATCAATTATAAAATCTATATCTCTTTTCAAAGGTAGTCCACGAATCTCTTTCAAAATTATATATTTAAAGTCTTTTAAAATCGATATGTCTTCTATATTAAGTTGATTATATTTCTCTTTATTGTCCATTATGTAAACTGCAAAAACTTTGCATCCTAGAAATTCTCTTATGGTAACTTTTCTAGGAATCCCTTTTACAACAATGGTATTACCTTTATCATCCAAACATGAGAATGTTTTATCATAACAGTTTATGATAACTCTATGTTTCTCTAACCAATCCATTCCTATCAATAAATCATAAGATCCTAGAGTTAAGAAAATCAACATGTATGTTTAAGTCATTCATAATAAAATAACACTTTTTCACAAAGCTAGTGACCTTTCGTTTTATGCATGTAGTAAGTTGAACTAACCAAGACTTCTCAAAATTGTCTTGCTGTAACTTGTATGAGTTCTATAATTCTTGGTGATACATAACTTAAACATATACCTAGATCAATCATTATATAAATCGGTTTATCTTTTAACATACCTTCGATTTCGACCATAGATGTTTGATGATCTACTTTCCTATTCTCCAATACTGCATTGATTCTAGAAATGATTCTTGTTATATCTCCCACTATAGTAGATTCTTGAATTGTATGTATGTTATTAAGATATTTCTTTATTATAGGACAATGTTTAAAGTAATGTGGTTCACCACATTCCCAACATTTTAATGGTTCCCTTTGTGCAATATTTTTATAAAAGGTAGTGGTTGTTCCCCTTTCTTTTCTTGCTGCAGGATTTTGTTGTTTATAATTTTTAAAATTATTCACTTGGTATCCTCGATAATTATTCCCAGAGTTCTTATAAAACTTAGTACCTTTCTTTTCTGTTCAAATTTTTCACGTCTTTTATTTTTCCAATTAGGTATGTCTTCTCATTTGTTCTTATTATGATCATAGCATAAATTTTCATTTTTCATTGCCTCTTCTAGAGTTTCTCAGATTATCATATTTCATTCTCTCTTTAAACATAAGAGGTAAACAGTTAAGAAGACGCTAAATTTTTGGTTTTTCATCAATAATGTGTGGTACATAGCATAATAAACTTAAAAATTTGCTGCAAATTTTCTTCATAGTCATTCCACCTAATCATAATTCATAGAATTCTTTAGATTTATATTCATAATACTGTTGTGATAAATACTTTCTTTAAAAAATTTCTTAAATTTTTTCCAAGTTACATAACATTATTTAATGTTTTTTACTTTCGTTATATCTTGCCACCAGATATCGACCTTTTTTGTCAATTTATAAATTGCCATTTTTTCTTTTAGTTCATTAGAATAATTATAAATATGGAAGCACTTTTTCATCCCAGATATCCAATCTTCTTCTTCTCCTCTTTTTTTGATTTCTCCATTGAACATAGGAGGTTTGATCTTTTTAAATTCATCGAAAATTTCTTCATACGATTTGTATTTCTTTTTCCGTTGATTACTATTGTTACTTTCAATAAATATTTATATTTTTCATTACTATGTTTAGTTGATTCTTCACTTGAAGATTCAGTCTCATGAGTAGAAAATTCTAGTCTTCTTACCTTACGTTTACAAGGTGCATTTCTTGCCATATTTTATTCAGGTCCTTTGTTCTTTTCTTCTTCATTACTATGTAGTTTAGTTAGCATAACATTATTTAATTCTTCTTATGATTTTAAAATGTGTTCATTATCTTCATTGAATCACTTCAGTTCTACCCTTAAATATTTTACTCCTTGTTACAGTTCACATGGGTTATCATTCTCACATTCATTAAGATTTACCCAGATTTCACCATCTTTAATGTTACTTTCTTCATTGTTTTTTGGATATTTAGGATGTGATTCTGCTTCAACAAACATTCTGACATATGCCAAGATTCCTGCAAAAAAAAGGTTAATCTTCTCTTCCTATTTGCAAAGAGATTCAAACCATAACAATAAAATTAGTTTTCCGTTTTATATCAATTTGAGTGTTGGGTGTTTCTGATACCATTCTGTAAAAAACCCATAAATTCATAAAATAGAAAACAAAATGTGTTTATAAATTACCATTCTTACTTGTCGTAAATGTATTTCTTAGTCGTAACATGTTCTTATTTGTTTGCAAGGATAAGATTAACTAGACCTTTTAAAAAAAAATTATGACAGTCTTAATGTCCACTTGACATTGACTCCAATTGTAATGACAACTTGGTCACAACCCTTGCTAAGGTGATGTTGATGTTTAAAATAATTAAGATATTGGATTTTCTTATATACGATTTAATCCTAGGCTTTTGGACCTACTCCTAAATATAGTTTTTATAGATAAGGTTTATGTGTTAGCAAGCTTATGTTTTGACCTTATCCTACATACAATTTGGCATAATAGCTTGTGGGTTTTGTAAGTGATGATGGGGGTGATGATTATATGGCATCATTATATTAATAGGCCTTAAGACATAAGATGCTTGGACATACGTTTTATGCGTTGTAATAATGTTCTTAGCTTACCTGCATAAGGTGCTAACCACGCAGGCTTTATATGTGAATAAGGTGATAGTGTAAAGCTGGCTATGTTATAAATGTTTTATGTCAAGAAATGGCATGCGTCCATGGGAGATACTAGGTGGAGGCCAGTTGCGATAAATAAGGTTTTAAATGAAATTTTAATTACATTTTAAAGATTTGCCATAAAACCTGACTACAAGTTGACAGCACAGCCAAACATATTAAATTACCAATGTGCTCTTTATGGAGAGGACTGATCTTGGTCATCCATTTATACTTGATTCACTTTTTTTCATTGAAGAGGTTTTGTAGTGTTTTAAATTTGGATTCATTTGGTCATGAGGATTATGGTCTGTTTTTTTGGTTAATGGTTGTTCCAAGATGTTTTGCTCAGCCGCTCCATGGTGCTATGTTGTAGCCATGCATTCCCTTTGACAGTTTGCAATAGCTTTCTTGGTTTATACACTGTGATATTTTTTAGTTGTTTAAATGTTTTCTGTTAGTGTTTAAATGGATGTGTGGGTGTCATTTCTTCTATGCATAATCTCAGCCATCACTTGTTTTGTGTCTGGTATCTTTGATACTTTCCTGCAAAATTCTGGAAAAGGTTTTCCAAATCACAAAGTTTATACATGTATGAACTACAAATGTTTAGTTTTATTTTTACTCTTGAATTGATACAAGTTGTCGTGGTTTCAACCTAATATAGCTTGGCTTAGTTTTTCTATGTGGGAAAGAAGGATGAGAGGGAAGCCAGGAGGAGGAAACCCCTCTCCCTTTGCATTTATTAGCGAAGGTATAACTTCTCCCTACCCGTGAACTGGTTTATTTGAAAGAAAATTGATTTTAAGTTACTGAAATGAGAAATATTTAATGTCATACCTTTTCTTTTGTAGGTGAATTGAAGGTTCCAACACAAAGGTACCTAAAGCCTTGGGATAAGCTTGGCATTTCTTTTATGACCTCAAACCCTCAATCCAGGTAACTTTCATAGTAAGTTTGTAAAACATGTTATAGTTGGATAAATAATTAAATCAAATAGATTTTAACTCTTGAACAGTAATGTGGGTGCATGATTGGTGTGTGGTCAAGCGAGACTGGCGATAGGGTTACCTCCTTTCATGTTTTATCCTTCTCTGTCACAAGGTGAGGAATTATACCCTTAACTCTATTAATAAGAAAATTTGTATAAATTAAGTGACTACAGTTTTTAGACTAACAACCATAAGTTTTTGTTCATGTATACATTGGCATGACACGACTCCGTCATTGTACACGTGAATAAATATTCAGTTCCTCGTATGCCTCTATTGATTATTGTGGTTAATCTGAGTTCCAGACTTACTCTATTTTCATGTTTTTTTGGGAAGAAAGGGATTTACAACCTCTAAAGAATTTTTTAAGATAAGTTTTTTATTACCAACGCTTATAGGGATTGTAATTCTATTTGGGAAACCCTTGCGATTTGAAAATTAGATTGTAGGAAAGTTTGACGATTGGCACACAACCATCATGGATTATAAAAATTGATATCATTTGGATATAAATTCGAGTTGGAGATGAAAATTCAGTTCTTAGATTTGATTCGAACTACAATTGTATTTCCTTGGATCTGTTGGGTGTTGTTTAGATCTGTTTAGCTATGTACATGGTTTTAGATATGTGTAATTATATATATATATATATATCGGGACAGATATCGGTAATTAGTATGTGAATGTGTGTTTATATCGCAATATTCTTAGTTTGATAAATTTCCTTGGTTTTGTTGAAGTCCTAACTAAGTTTTTGAATTTCAAATATCTAATGATGCTGAAACATAGACTTGTAATTTACATAGATCAATTTGGTAGTTTTTCTTTGAATCTATCTACATCTTATTTGACTATTTTAATTCGTATATATATATATATATATATTTGTTAAAACAAAGGTTTATTAAAAGTATATAGGTTTATATTTATTTATAAAGAACAAAACTTATAGGGGAAAAACTCTCGGCTCTACTCAGTGTATCTATAAATTTGCTTGAAGACTGAAGGGTTTTGATTTATAATATAATATTGGGACATTATACAATAGATTGTATGGTTTATATTTAAAAATTTTGGAGTTATTAGTAGGTAGAGTAATCTCAATTTCTCTATTTATGTGCAAAGTAAATGACTACAAACAATGTATAAAGAAATAATTTATAATAAATAGGGTAAAAATAATACTAGTTGATACATTGTAAATTCTCATCTCAGAATACATTTGGAATTAAAATATACTATCAGACTGTAATTACCAATACTAAAATAGAAGATGAATTTGAGTAAGAACTTGTCACCACTATCGTGAAAATAGAACTGAAGTTGCCATTCCTCCCAACCAATTACTAGAGTATCCAAATATTACTTGCTCCAGAACAGGCAAGCCTATTTGCTGAACCACAAGGGAAAATTATGATCAATGTGCCATATTTTTGCATCAATATATTATTTCCCCATCTATCACCAACCTCCTGTTTATTCGATGGACACACTATTTTATATTATTTTTCCTATGACTTGTTCATTTATGAGCCTCCTTCTCTTTAGGGCTCCACAAGGAGTCTTAACTTGATTTTGGGCAAGATTTCTTCTGCATCACTTGAGTTCTAACTCAACATTTTTTTTCATTTTCCATTTCCCCCTATGGGTTATCAAACACTCTTTTAACAGCTACTTCAGTTATGATTTCTCTTATCTATTTAATTATTAAAATAATAATAATCCATTACTTTCATTTTGAATTTATTGTCAAAATATTAAAAAAATAAATATTCAAAGTAAATAAACAAATTAAAAAATTTTAGGTGTATTACATATACCTCCCCTTAAAGTATCACAACGTCCTCGGTGTTATTATTTCTTTGTGTTTTTCTTCTTCCATTGTTTCATCTTAAAATAGAATTGGATATTCCTACCGCATATTAATTTCCAATTCCCAAGTGGACTCCTATGGACAAAGATGCTTCCATTACACATTAACTTGTCTGTTGGTATGGTTATGAAGTAAAAGTTCTGTCCTATCAAGAATACATTCTGGTTCCACTTGAAATTCTCCTTTGGGTTCCACCTTTATAAAATTCCAATTAATCACATGAGTAGCATCCTGAATGTATTTTTTTAAAATTGAAACATGAAAAACATTATGTACTTTTATTTTAGGTGGTAATGCTAATTGATATGCCATTGGTCCATTTTTTTCTAAAATTTCAAATGGTCCACAATACTTGGGAGCCAATTTGAGTATTTTCCCAACCTTCAAGAGATTTTTCTTTGTTTTACCTTTACATAAACATTTTCTCCTACCTGATACTCCCGTGTAATTCTTTTTAGGTCTCCATAAATTTTTTTCCTATCCTAGGAAACCTTCAAATTTGGTGTACCTATTTCACTGTTAGTTCTATATCCTTTAATATTTCAAGTGATAACATTAGTCTGTCAATGTAACGTCCTTGAAATACCTTGTTGTGGACATAGATAAAATGGGTAAAAAAAATTTCCTTTATTTATTTATTTAAAGCTTTAAAGCATCCAAGTAATGTGCTTCCAAATTAGGTGTCTGCAAAAATATGTTTAGTAACCTTTTCCACCAATAAAACTTTATATTGCATTCATACTAACATCATCATGAAAAAAATAAACATGCACAACATAATAATAATACAAAGGACGAGAAAACCATATTCACGTGGTTCACCTCATCCACGAGGCTACGTCCACCAATTTGTTTTCTTTTATTGCTTATGGGAGAGTAATTACAATTTCATGGTACGACCACATCCATGGTTAGTTCACCTTGCCTCAAGTCTCCTCCTAGAGAGACACTTGCAACTTGAAATTGCCTTCGTTTAGGACCTTTATGACAACTCATAAAAATCATTTACAGTTCCTTGGACACATGACAAAATTTGGCTTTAAACCAACATTTCATACCTGAATTTGGAATTAATCATCACACCTTACAAGATATGCTCTGACCTAACACTATCCTTACCATTATGTTACTTGCATAAAGAAAGTCTGTCTAAATACTAAACCATACCAGATCTTGTAGTTTTTGGTCAGTCCTCACTACGACCATTGTGGCAACTGCATACAATCTGGAACTGACATCAAACACAACAAATGCATATACTAGATGCTTAAGACATGACCGTATACCGTCCCTACAACTTATAACACAAACATAATTAAACGTTGAACTTAAGACTGACATTTCTCAATAGACAGTATAGCAATGCTATTGCAATATATGCCATTCCAATAATTCAGTGCAAGAATTATATTATGAAGAGTAGTAAAACACACAAATAAGCTTTTAAAGAGATCTACCATTACATTATTTACATTTTTAAACTTAGTCTAAATACCAAATCATACAAGAGATCACAATTTTGTGGACAATTGTTTGTGCAACCATTGCAGAAATTATACCAAACATACAACAATCTCCAACCCACATCAAACACAACAAAATCAAACATTTTTCCCTATCAACATTCAAAGCAGAAAACAACTTTATACACTAGAAAATTACCGGATCTGTGTAATATTGAAATTGCAAATGAACAGATCCAGAATACCTCAAATCGTGATCATCAAATGGGAAAAGATCTATCAGCAAAATCGGTATCACAAACAGCATTTAGGTTATGAACCTCTAAGCATTCATCAATGGAAAATGAAAATATCCACAAAAAAATCAATACTCCAAATTGAAACCCCTTTCTAAGAATCATGGCACAAAACAGAGATCCTATAACGAATAAAATCATGCCTCTAGATTGGCTTCCTTCCTGGAAATCATGGTACCAAAGGACTGTTGGGATAACTGGTTAGACCCGTGTTTTACCTTTAACTTCACACCAACAAAAGACCCATAGTGTTGGCCCTTTCGGTAGCAGCCTGCGAACAGGCTACAGTCTCACCCAAAACAGCTATGGGGTGCCACAGAATCAGGTTTCTGCAAGTAGAAGAGAGAATATTACTGTACCTTTAGTCTTTAACTATTAATAATCACTAAACACAATGCTTCTATTATCAAATATGTAGCTTCGCGGTTAGATAAACAAACAGTTACTTGCACAACCCTTATCTGGGAATTCACAGCGAAGCTAGTTATTAACAGCAATATTACTTTATCAGTTATTTACTTAGCAGTGCATAAAATATAATAACAAATCAACAAAAATGAACCACAACACCAGATGTAACGTGGTTCACCCCCAGTGTAGGGGTTACGTCCACAGATCTGCGTTTTATTCAACTCTTTACAACTAAAACGACAGTTCTGATTTGCACACTCAGCTGCAGATCCTTTCAGTCCTCAAAGCCGTAGACATAGCAACAGGCCTCTGCGCACACAGCTGCATATCTTCCTTTTCACCAAAAACCCCTCTGCGCACATAGCTGCAGAGGTCATCCACGCACACAGCTGGGACTTAACCTTACAAAAACGCTTATACAATCTCTTATCTTCACATTAAAATAGCTTCGTAACATAATCATTAAAGACCTAACCCTACTTCTTTACATAAGTGCCTATTTATATAGCGCACTGTTACAAAATTATGGCCTTAAACCATGGGCGCCCAAAACCCTAACCCTGGATTTATACCAAGGGTTAATTACAAATAGGGGTTTCGACCCACCCGCGACACCCCGAAGACTATTTTGGGCCACAACTCTGCTTACACTTCCACAAAAACCATGGAGTTACCAAAACTAAGGACCCTTAGGGTCGGAGCCCCAACAGGCCCCTAAGACTCACTTGTGGCTCGTCTCAGGGCACTCTGCGACTCTTCTGGTGGGAGAATATTCTTTGCAAGGATATGGAAACAACTATTGAGGTTTTGTATAATGTCATCAGCTACTTTCTCTTTTTCCACCAATTCTTGTAACACTGAGGATGATACTTCATTAGCCTTTTCCTGCGCAAAAGTATCATAGGTCTTCAACACTTTCAGCTGACTCTCCGCAGCATTGCTCAATTCCAATGCTTCATCAACAAGTGGCTGTAGTGAATTTTCTAGTAGTGTTACCTTCGTCCTGCAGGAATCAATTTCCTGCTGGAGTTCCTTGCTTCGCTTCACCTTAGCCATTTTCTGCATAGGAGGCAGTGTCTTAATTTCTACTCTGACTGTATCCAGTTCTGCCTGTCGTAGAGTGATGGTTTCTTGTACCTTACCTATATCTGGGTGGTCCTGTAGGCTCTCCCAAGCTTCGATACTGTCTTCCAATAGCTTTGTTGTGCTGCCCACAATATCTGATATTTTTGTTGCTGAGGCCTGGATGTCCCTTTGGCGCTATTCTTGGACCTCAGCTGGGGTCTCTGGAGGGATGCGAAGTCGAAGCTCTGCGATTTGGCTCTGGTGTTCTATTTTTAACTTTTCAATTTCACTGCGAGACTATTAGGGGTAGTCTCTCAGCTTGGAAATTCTTTTCTCTGGTTCCTCTTCGTCCTGGATGTCAAAGTCAGGAAGACTCTGACATGCCTCATCCAACGCTCACACCAGTGTAGCTCTTTTATGTTCAGCCTCTTTATTTCTTTGCACAACTTCTTCCAGCCTTGCTGTGAGATTCTGGTTTTGCTTCATGGTGTCCTCCAACTGGATTTGAGAATAGCGATCTCATGCATGGATATCCTTTGTGATGGCTAACTGGCAGAGGTGCAATTCTGTCATAGACAGCTTGGTGTAATTGACCCCAACTGTCATACTCATCTGCGACCCAAAATCTGCATCAGGCAGTATTAGAGCTGTGCTTGACACTTGGCCCTTGTTATCTCTGGTTGGCCATTTCCTCCTATCCTGCTGCGTGGATGCTAGAGTACTACTTGTCACAGTAGTGGTTGCTAATTTTGTTGCTAACTCTTTTAGCTCTGACACCCTGTTTGCTACGCTCGTGAGCACAGCAATATGCACATCCATGAACTGTGACCACTTTTGAGTTAGTGTTTCAGTATATTTTTCGAGAGCTTGCTCAAACTCATCCAGCATCACAGTGACTCCTTCATCTAGATTTTTGTCCTTCGACGCATTTGTCTTCTTGCGGGACTGAGGCTTGGTTACCTCCTCTACCTCTGGCGATTTGTGCTTAGCTGATCGATTAAGATCTGATAGAGTTCTGACCGACTCCTCATCCTCTTCTTCATGTTCACCATCTCCACCCTGGTCTTCTCCATCTTGTTGCGATTCACTTGGGTCTTCTCTGTCTTCGGGTGGGTTTTGCTGCTACATCTGACTGGTACCTGCGCCTATATTGGTAACCAGGGGAACTGGAATGGTGGCTTTTTTTCCTGCATCTTTCAACCAGTCAGCCGACCACTATTGAACTATGCCCAAGATGTCTGCTTTGGTTACTACATATGGTAACTTAAACCATTGATGTGTTGGATATGCATGGGCTTGAATGAAAACATGATGCATGTCGGCACTGATGTTCGCAGTGCCTTCATATTGAGAGAACAACTCATTGGTAAGATGTGGTGTTTGCAAGATCTCATAGTGTATACTCATGCCATAAAAGGTGAACACAGTGTTCGTCATCTGCTGAGATGCTTTGTCTGGCGAAATCCAGAGGGATGTGTACCTTACTGCACCCGGCATGCCTAGGGGTGCCTCCATGAATTGAGCCTGAGTGGGTTCTTTCCACTCAATTAGTGCAATAAGTATTAATAGCCAGGAATAATGAAAGGGTCTACCTTTTTCATGCGCATCATCGGCATCTTCCAGGAATTCCCTCGCAAGGTATGCGGCCCAGTTGTAAGTGTAACCTTCTGTTAACATCCAAAAAGTGTTCACTACCTTATCTACCCCACTATATGGCTCATTTGTCCATTTTCCTACCATATTTCCCTTGAAAATCTTGAAAATCCCACTAAAAAGCCTCCAAAGGGCCTAAAATACCTCCAAAAGGCCATAAAATCATCAAAAAGCCTCTAAAAGGCCATAAAAACACCTTTTTCTTCCAAAATATCCAAAACTCCTCAAAAAATAGAAAAATCCCCAAAAAGGGAAGAAAAAATATAAAATAATGAGGAAAAAAGAGGAAAAGAGGAAAAAACCCTAAACAACTGCCCTAAACCATATGGTTTCCAAAACCATGGGCTAACACTCCACCACTAAAAAACTATAAATAGGTGATGGAGACCCCTTATTTCACATCCACAATCACAAGCATCCTTACTCTACCAAAATAGCTCTCGAAACCCTAGCTCACTCTTTGAGCTACTTTCACCATTGAGAGCCCCTTTTGGCCCATTTCTACCACTGGAGAAAGAGAAGGAGCAGTTGGAGCTCGGAGCAACCTCTCGGATCAGCGCAAAGGGCTTTGCCAACCTCCACATCAGAGGTAATATCAATAAAAAACCATTCTTTATATTTTGCTGTTTTGTTTCATGCACGTGTTTTAGATTAGTTTTTATTCCTGCTATAGCTTTTAGTTTACATTTTATTGAACTGCTACTAAGGAATCCATCTTCCTTAGTAGGTGCTCATTCGCACAAGCTAGGGATGGAATGGTACTGTCGTGTGGATTTTACGAGCCCAGGACAGTTCATGCTCGTGGTTGCTTTCAATTTTAAGGAGTCTGAAAGAAAATAAGAAGACTCTGAAGTAATGGAGGGCCAGGCAAGGAGGAAGTGTTCAAACTTGAGGAGGGTGGATAACTCGCGCCACACGAAATCTTCAAAGTGTGATCCATGGTCTGAGACCAACTGTTTAGGGACCCCGAATCGAGTGATAACATGGTTGAAAAAGAAACGGGCAGCAGTGTCAGTGGTACAATTGAAGTTGGGCATGGCTTCCACCCATTTGGTGAAGTAATCAATGGAAACAATGATGTACTTATGGCCGTTCACAGATGGGGGTCTACACTCCATGAAGTCAATGGCCCACTTGCAAAAGGGACCAACGGTGATGACTGGGTGTAATGGAGCAGGTGGTGTCCGAGCCTTGGATCACACTTTGAAGATTCTGTGTGGCGCGAGTTATCCACCCTCCTCAAGTTTGAACACTTCCTCCTTTCCTGGCCCTCCATTACTTCAGAGTCTTCTTATTTGCTTTCAGACTCCTTAAAATTGAAAGCAACCATGAGCATGAACTGTCCTGGGCTCGTAAAATCCACATGACAGTACCCTTCCACTACTTTCGAGTCTTCTTATCGCTTTCAGACTCCTTAAAATTGAAAGCAACCACGAGCATGAACTGTCCTGGGCTCGTATAAATCCACACGATAGTACCATTTTATATACACACTTCTTCTAGTTCCCTAACCCATGAAGAAGTCCACCCGTGCCTCTTGGCGCTATGATCGATCCTCTCGGCAGCACCCCCAATTAGGTCGCCTTTGTTCAGAGTATTCTGTAGTCTCTTGCCATTTTACCATAGCTTGAGTCTCCCTCAGCCCAGTCACCCTCCCAGATCCCATACAGCTATGATCCCCTTACCACCAGTCAGTTTCATATGCTGCCTGATTGTCCCCACCATCATACTCTGAACAAAGGAAGTTTGAGTCCACCCACTCTACTTACCCCAGTTTATCAACCCTGCCATCAGTTCTATCACATTTTAGTTTTGCACCTCGTGCTCCTGTTAAGGAAACATCATTGCCTTGATAGTTGCAGGTCTCCCTCTGTCGACGACAGCCCCTCTATTCCAGAGGATAGACCCAGAGGTCCCTGCATCTTGGACCCATCACCATCTGTGGTGAGTGCCTACAGACCATTTTGGGAGGAGTCATCATTGCCTCTCCAAATGGTTGTTTCTCACATGCTCAACTTCAGTACCTTAATCGCATCGTTGAGAATCGCGCAGGATGTATATCCCTTCCATTATGTGTCGAAGACCCCGGATTTCCCCTGACTCTAGCACATTGGTGAGTCACTTTGGAATGCCCAGTTATATGTTCCCATGGATGTCCGGGCTGCGTTGGTGATTGTATTCGAAAGCCATCCAGTTCCATGCTTCCTTGAGTACCCAGTTCAATTCCAGTTTAGTGTACCATTGCAAGTATGACCCTTGTCACTCTGATCCAGCAGCTCATCCATTCCTTTGGTACCATATTCAGTAGCACTGCTTTCATTCCAGTGCATCAGTTTTTCATCTTAGACATGATCATCCCAGCAGTATGTTCTAGATTTGTGTTCCTTTTGGAGCCTTATGATATACATAGTGGTTTTCTATGTATCCTACAAGTCCTTCTTTTTGGGCCTCACAGTTACTTTTATGTATCTTGATATGAGCATGGGTATGCCCACCTCGTCCATATATTGAGATTCTTCCTCATTCAATATTTGAGGCCATGTATATGTCAGGTCCCCATATTCTGGACCCCATTGTTATTATTATGTTATATCCTGATACGAGCATGGGAATGCCCGCCTCGTCCATATGATCAGATGATTCCTCATCCATTATTGAGGTTATTTACTTTAAGCTCTTGCAGTTGGTTCAAGATCATTGTTCTGGGCTTCAGTATGTTTCTTCTCATCTCCACACCCCAAGAAAACCAGTTATGACTTATGATGTCCATCGGCCATACGATGAGCTCCTGACCTCGCACATCAGGGGGCAATCTGTTAACACCCAAAAAGTGTTCACTACCTTATCTACCCCACTATATGGCTCATTTGTCCATTTTCTTACCATATTTCCCTTGAAAACCTTGAAAATCCCACTTAAAAGCCTCCAAAAGGCCTAAAATACCTCCAAAAGGCCATAAATTCATCAAAAAGCCTCTAAAAGGCCATAAAAACGCCTTTTTCCTCCAAAATATCCAAAATTCCTCAAAAAATAGAAAAATCCCCAAAAAGGGAAGAAAAAATATAAAATAATGAGGAAAAAAGAGGAAAAGAGGAAAAAACCCTAAACAACTACCCTAAACCATATGGTTTCCAAAACCATGGGCCAAAACTCCACCACTAAAAAACTATAAATAGGTGATGGAGACCCCTTATTTCACATCCACAATCACAAGCATCCTTACTTTGCCAAAATAGCTCTCGAAACCCTAGCTCACTCTTTGAGCTACTTTCACCATTGAGAGCCCCTTTTGGCCCATTTCTACCACTGGAGAAAGAGAAGGAGCAGCTAGAGCTCAGAGCAACCTCTCGGATCAGCGCAAAGGGCTTCGCCAACCTCCACATCGGAGGTAATATCAATAAAAAAAACCATTCTTTATATTTTGCTGTTTTGTTTCATGCGCATGTTTTAGATTAGTTTTTATTCCTGTTTAACATTTTTATTTCCATTTTACTGAACTGCTACTAAGGAGTCCATTCTCCTTAGTAGGTGCTCATTCGCACAAGCTAGGGGTAAAACCCTAGCTACACCTTCAGTGCAGTTTATGGCGATTCTGATAACTGGGGCAGGAACTTCATTGGGCCTGCACTTTCGCAGGAGTTTGCACGCTAAGAGCTCAGCTACGAAGCAGATGTTATGGTCCTTAATCGTGGAAGTGTGATACCCTCATTTCCCCTTGGTCATGCCGAAACGGTCCTTCATGCTCTGTGCGAGCTTCGTATCCTTGTGTTTTGACGAAAATTCAATTCCCGGATCAGGCCCTGCTATTGGTAAGCCTGTGATCTTATGAATGAGCTCGCCATTGATAGGAATTTGCTTGTCTCCTATCCATAAGTGGTCGTCATGTACTAATGCTAGTAGCTGCTTAACTACAACGGTCACCTGTGTGCTGCACCCAAAATGAGGAACATCAAGCATTTTTAGCAAGCCAGCTGTGTCCAAGCCAGCAGCCCACTGTTTCACTTCCAATAGTGTCGCGCCAGTATCTGGGTATTTGACGTGATGCAAGTATTGAGCAGGTGTGAACTGTGGAAAATTGCTATGATCATTTGTGTCATGGTCGGCATACTTAAGCCGGTCTATTTTTCCTGTCATGGTTTCGACCAGCTGTACACCCAGTGGCAGTGAGGGCGTGCTTAATGTAAACTGCTTTGTCCATCAGGGTGGCTAGACACATGGCCGAGCACGATGGAGGTACGGTGGCCATGGTGGTGCAATGTGCTCATCTCCTCCAGTCGGGACCTGTGCTGAACTGGGCAGGTCCATCTAGTGAGTCCCTGATGTTTTCCCTGATTACCTGTGTTGGTCTTTGTTCTGCTTAGAACGAACTTTAGGTTTAAAATTTTTCCTGGTGAACCGTGTCTACATCGGCCATAGCAGTGCTAGGTGAGCTTCCTCACGGGGCGCAGAGGTATGTGGGAGATTGGAATGACTTTGCAGACCCCCTTGTTCGAACTCTCTTGCTAGATCCTGAAGCTCTCGCTCGTCTGTCATGGGTTCACTCGTAAATGTCAAGGAAATGCGGAATGCGATTTTTGCCAACTTAGGGATCTTCTTATACACTTTATCAATCAAATCTGTTAGGATGATGCATTTAAGGCACCAAATCTAATAAAAATCTTGTCCGATCGGTACTGAATTTTCCAAGATCTCAGTAGTATAAACAATTAAGGTAATTAAAGTGCCAACCCCGCCAATTCGGCTGTTTTCCAACGGTTGGATTTTTAGCTTCGCCATGTTTTTGTGCTCCGGCAAAATCACTGTCTTAACTTCGTCACAATGGGCAGTATCAACACAATATTGAACCTCGGCCTTCCCTGGTAAGATCTGCGATAGGGCTGTTAGGTTTGGTACACTAACTTCTTGGTTCTGCTCCTTAGTTTGGTACTCAGTTCTTTCTTGATCATCAACTGCCTTGTCATGGATCAGTCTGAGATCTGCATCTAAAGTAGGGAAAACTTCGTTAATAGAAAATGTAAGCATAAAACTATCAACAAGATCATCCCAACTTACAGTACTATGTTGAAGCTCGACCTTCGTATGGGTAAAAGCATGGTAATGTGTCTCACTTTGCGGCAAGAAAAATTGATCTGTTTTTATAAATTTATTTAAAATATTTATTATAAAAATTAAAAATTTCGTTCTAAAAAATTTTAAAAAATAATTTTAACAATCACTTGTATATTATTTCCTAATTCATAGGAAAAAATATTGATTTTTACCTCTTAAAATGATAGTTTTTTGGGTCGCGCTTTTACGTACACATAAAAATTATTATTTATATTGATAATTTAATAATAATTAAAATATATCATAAAATAAACTTCAAAAATATGTACAACAATCTTAAAAGTGTCTACAAAAAACCTATTCAAAAAAATTGGAATTAAAAAACTAAATTAAGGTAGATATGGGGGGTCGCAGTTTTGTCAGTACTTATGAGATACCTAAAATAATAGTAAATGGCCTTTAAATAAAATGAAATAAATAAGATAAAAATAGTTTTTTTAATTTAAAAAAAATACCATATACAAGATCATTCATAATGAAAATTTTTGTTTCCTTACACCATTATCTGATTCTTGATGGATTTATATATTTATAAACATATACTTTTAGTTCATAAATTTCATCGCCGCAAAATTGGAAAAAGTGAGACACATTACCATGCTTTTACCCGTATACCAGTTTTTTGCTATAGGTTCCAAAGTGTGCACAAACTTATGAACCCATTCCTCATGAGGTACATGTTCCCATGCTTCATAACATTGCTTCAAATGTTCCTGAGGACTATTCTACCCATTGAAATTGCTTCACACCTCTTGAGATTGGTCTATGAATCTGAGGCGTAGAAATTTCTGGCAAGCTTCCCAACTATGAATATACTTCCTGTGGCCATTCCACCATCTTGCTGCTGTAGCTCTTAATGCTGCTTCCAGAGTCTGTATTCTCTGTGATTCTGGCACTTGTTCTAAGAACTGCACAATAAATTTTCCTAGGTCTGTCAACCCATCATATGTAGGAAAATATTTGGCTTGTACACTAAGGCATCTAAGAGATTCAGTAATTCATGCGCACCGATGGCCATGTATCTCGTATAGTCGATTCTCAATCCCTTCCCTTCAAAAGTAATTTGTCTCTTTTTAAGATTGATAGAAAAGCTCTCAATCCCTTCCCTTCAAAAGTAATTTGTCTCTTTTTAAGATTGATAACCGCATCACTATCTATTGCCCACTCAATTCCTAGAAAAGCTGGATAGGGGTTACTGTCATCAATGATCTCAATAACTTCAAAATCTGCTATAGTACTGACTCCATCTATATCCACTGGTACTCTAGGGAATCTTCCTAAAGGCAGAATCCTCTGCTGATTGGCTAATCTCAATTGGATAGGGGACCAGTCAAGGGTGGGATTTCCCATTTGTTCCCATGTCTGTTTAGTTAAGATATTGACTTTTGAACCCAGATCTAAAATAATATCCTTCATGTCATATTCTCCTATCTGAGCATGTAGTCTCATCTCTCTTCCAGTCCTTCTAATTCTGCTGACAGCTTTTTCCTTACCAGGGCTTTGCTGAGGTTTGCAAGACTGAATAACTTTTTGTAATTAATTTAAGGCATTCTGATTTCTTAACAATTTGATGCAACTCTGTAAAAACGATAACAGAGTACTTACTTGGCCTTGTGAGTCTGCCTGGGATTGCAGCTGCTGATGCTACTTGTTTGCTGCTGGCAAATCTGGATCAGCAAAGTCTTGTCTAGCTTCCAAAAAAGTTTCTTTTTCTTGTCGAACATCAAATGCTGGAGTCTTCTCTACGGCCTTGCAAACCCAAGCTTCATCGGGCTACTTTGCCTGACACGCACATCTGTCATAGCTCCACTTCTTGTAACCACATTAACAGCTAGGATTGGTCATGGATCGACAGTAATCAACTGGACACTTGGACTAGGTTTGTTGTTCCTTTCTTGGGTTTTTATCTAGCAACTATGGGCACTGCTCGATGACATGATCGACTGCTCTGCAGTATCGGCATGTCGTGGTTGGGTTTTGACAGTCTCGAAGTTAGATGTCCTGCCTGATTGCAGTTATAGCAAATAAATTGACCTCGACCTCCTCCAGGCATACCATGACCACGGCCTCTAAAACTACCTTGACCACCTTGGTAACCATATCCATCATTATCTTGTGCATCCGGGTAGATCCTATAAGTGTCGTAGGTCCACTCCCTCATAAGTTCGAAGCTACGACATTCATCTTCATTGTGGCCTACTGAATTACAGAATTTACGGTAAGGGTTCTTCGGAACTTGAACATACCTCTGTAATAGATAGCAGTCTTTCGACCGATGCTGGCCAGTAGTTCGACAAATCTCATAGTACAGAACACTAGGATTCAGCAGGTTTGGTGCGCCAGTATTCAGATAGTTTCTCAGCGCCAGACACTGGTCCTTGTCATGGCCTTCTATTCGACAACGTATACACCATACTTATTTGCGGGTGGATTTCCCTTTTTTCATGTCACGAAGCTCTAAATCCATCTCCGCGAGCTGTGCTTGAATTTGAGCTATGCCAGAATTATATTCGACAGGTGTAGTTTCAAGCTTTATGGCAATCTCTAAGTCCTCTTGCTGATCAGCAACCTTCTGTTGCATGAGTGGAGCTCTGATGTGAGGTAATAGTGCTACAATAAACCACTCCTTATGTTGTGTTGGTCCAATAGTGAAGCTAACTTGGTCAAGAAGAACTTTGAATCTCTGATCAAAGTCCCCAATAGATTCACCTCACTGCTGCTGAATCTCTTTTAACTCAGTGATGCACTGAGACTCTGATTTAGGTTTCTTAAATTCTCGGATTAGTGCTGCTTTGATGTCATCCGAGACAGGATTCTGCATGCTAGCAAACTTCATAAACCAAGTTAGGGCTCGGTCTCTGAAATAAGTAATCAGCTGCGCTCGTCGAACATCTATGTCCGTAATGTTCTTCGTAGTCCACATCGCTTCGCATAGAAACCAGAACTGTTCTAGATCTTCTGACCCAGTTCCTTTAAAAACCGGTAGTTTGATGTCATCATGAACATGGGCCATCTGGGATCTAGGGGGGGAGGAAGGGTTTGAACTAGCTGGGGAAGACTGACCTATGACAGGGATACTCAGGCTAGGGTTACTTTTAGACTGCGACAGGTTCTCGGGGATAATAGGTCTCTGTTGCGGGGTTATCAGTCTAACCGAGGGGGCTTCAACGGACTCAGAGGCTTTAGAGATTAAAGGGGTATACTCAGTAGAGGGGCTGAGATCTCTCTTATATCTTTTGCCGCTTCGCAGCAAACCACTTTGCTCTTTGAATTCCCAGTCACTTCCAATCATAGGTTAGCAATACTAGATCTAACAATCTGATTCTATAGGCAAGATTCCTTTTTCAGCCAATAGTATTTTAATATTCAAACTAAATAGGTTCAAGTACTTACCCCTTGGTCCTTTGAAAAATTGTCATTCAGATTCACTAAAGGAGGTACTTGTGTCGATGGTGAACTCCGTCACAAATGCTTCGAGAATTCGCGCAGTCCAGAAATCGATGGCTCACGAGATTGCGTTGTTCACTCTTTTCAAGATAGCGAGTCTTGCAGGGGTCTAGGGAGGAAACTGGTTTTCTTGGAAGTTCGTCCTCCTTTTTGTTAACCTGGATAACCACTGGTGCAACTCTATGTGTATAGTACCAAAGAAAATTTCATGAACATCAGAAAAGACATACCTTTGCAAAAAAAAATCCGCGCTACGATGAGGATCTTTATTTTCTTGTTCTGCAAACTTCAAATAGGTTTCTTCGATCCAATCACCAATTTCTTTTACAGAGGGTCACCAAAACATAGCCCTCGAGGTACGATGTAGATCCCTCTTCAATAGATACTGAGTTCAACCGACAACGGAACCAATTTGTTGGTCTAACTGGGCAGACCCGGGTTTTACCTTTAACTTCGCACCAACAAAAGACCCACAGTGTTGGCCCTTTCAGCAGCAGCCTGCGAACAGGCTACTGTCTCACCCGAAACAACTATGGGGTGCCGCAGAATCAAGTTTCTGCAAGCAGAAGAGCGAACCTTACTGTACCTTTAGTCTTTAACTATTAATAATCACTTAACACAATGATTCTATTATCAAATATGTAGCTTCATGGTTAGATAAACAAACAGTTACTTGCACAGCCCTTATCTGGGAATTCACAGCGAAGCTAGTTATTAACAACAATCTTACTTTATCAGTTATTTACTTAGTAGTGCATAAAATATAATAACAAATCAACACAAATGAACCACAACATCTGATGTAACGTGGTTCAACCCCAGTGTAAGGATTACGTCCACAGAACTGCATTTTATTCAACTCTTTAACACTAAAACGACAGTTCTGATCTACGCACTCAGCTGCAGATCCTTTCAGTCCTCAAATCCATGCACACAGCAGCAAGCCTCTGCGTACACAGCTGTAGATCTTCCTTTTCACCAAAAACCCCTCTGTGCACACAGCTGCAGAGGTCGTCCACGCACACAGCTGGGACTTAACCTTCTTACAAAAACCCTTATACAATCTCTTATCTTCGCATTACAATAGCTTCGTAAGATAATCATTAAATACCTAACCCTAATTCTTTACATAAGTTCCTATTTATATAGCGCACTGTTACAAAATCTTGGCCTTAAACCATGGGCACCCAAAACCCTAACCCTAGATTTATACCAAGGGTTGATTACAAAAATGGGTTTTGACCCACCCGCGACACCCCTAAGACTATTTTGGGCTGTAACTCCACTTACACTTCCATAAAAACCGTGGAGTTACCAAAACTAAGGACCCTTAGGGTCGTAGCCCCAACAAGGACACAGATTTCATAAGGCATAAAACAAGCCTCCAGATCGATCTCCATTATTGAAATCATTGCACAATGAAAATCAAAGTGTACTAAACAAAGCACACTCCCAATCTGAAATTGTTGCACAATGAAAATCAAGCATTAATAAGATCCACACTCTAGATCTTAAATCGTTGCATAATGAAAATCAAAGCATTAATAAGATCCACACTCCAGATTGGACATCGTTGCACAATGAAAATCCAAGCATAATAAACAAATCACACTCCAGATCTGAAATCGTTGCACATGAAAATAAAAGCATAATAAACAAAGCATGCTCCAGATCTAAAATCGTTGCACAATGAAAAATCAAAGCGTTTATAAGTTCCACACTCCAGATCTGAAATCATTGCAAAATGAAGATCAAAGCATAATAAACAAGGCACACTCTAGATCTGAAATTGTTGCACAATGAAATCGTTGCATAATGAAAATCAAAGCATTAATAAGATCCAAACTATTCATGAAATCATGAGCAGATATTTAAATGAGAAATAGTATCAACCGTAAACTAACCCTAACCGATTCTTTTTTACTTCTGCAAATCATGCCAAGAAAACACAGAGCTTTGACAAAACACAAATGCATTAGCCAGAACGACGAAATCGTGGTCACAATAAAACCTCCAAATACCGAATGCATCCCCCTTGGCATCTCGCCTGCCCCTTTACATAGGAAAATCATAGGGACGAGTGGGGAGGGTTTTGCTGACAAGTTTCGTGTCAAGGTGGGAAAAATGCAGCCCGATATTTTTTTTTTCAAATCTGTTTCTATTTCTAGAAAAATGAAACGCATGCCGACATTCATGCAGTACTTTCTACAATTTCCCCAAAAGGCTCATGCACCATCCTGAAATGAATGAGAGACTCAATTAATAGTAATGGAATCTAAAAGATTTGATATCCTTAGACCTGGTATCCAAAGCAAAAGAAACCCATTCCATGTGGTGCAGCCCCTCAAGGAATTTTTTTGGTAACACTTCCAAATTCCAACAAAACAAAGGGCATCGAGTAATATAGTTATTTGTATGTAATAAATTATAAGGATGATAAAGTATTATGAGGGTCAAGTAATAATTTGAGGCATAAGGTAAATGGAACACGTGTATCATTAGTGGACATATATACATTATGTCATTTATGTTGGTAAACAAACATATTCCCCACATAAAGTCATAGACTGTGTCACTTTATGGGTATAAAGAGGCCGCCTAATGAAATTAAAATAAATGTATCACAATTCATCTTTCTTTTCCAGTTCCCCGACTAGGCTAAGATTATAATTTTACCACTAGTGGATTTGTTTCCCTATTGTTTCATCATATCAAGTTTCACCCTCTAAGTCAAATAGTCAAATTCCTAACCTAGGATTTTAAACTCATAATCAGTTTTTTTATTAAGCTTTTCATTTATGGATGGGGGTTGTGAGGGGACATTACATCCTTTCTCCCTTAGAGTCAACACTGTCCTCAGTGTTACCTATTTATTTTATTTATTTATTTTTCTTCAGTTTTCATTGCTTGCTTTTATATTTCCTAATCCCTCTGATTAAGGGGATCGGGTCCTCATCCTACATAAAATGATACATATGTATTTATACTAGCATTGACATTGAAACAAGGTAAAACTCAGAAATCCAACATTATACAATTTCCACAATCCACAGTGGTTCCAATATACATGTCAGTTCTATTTTCCAATAAATGGACATATTACCTCATAGGTACAAGTTTACCTGTAATGTACATACCTTTTCCCAGCATTATTCTTTTTCTGGATGCCTTCCATTCTATCACTCCAAGTGCCAACAGTACTCTGAGTACCAATCCAAGCTACCCAACACAAGGATGATACCCTTCCTTAGGCATATCTCCTTATTGTGCTATTCAAGGTGCTTTGCCATTATTCTTTTCTCTGGATGTCCTCCATCCCAGCACTCCAGGTGCTAATAGTACTCCAAGTACTGATTCAAGCTACCCAACACAAGGAAGATACCCTCATATCTCCTTCTTGTGTTATTCAGGGGGCTTCACCAAGCTGAGACACCTCCATTCTCGCACACCACCACAACACCTAGAGGTTATTCTATTCACAGAGCCCCCACTCTTGTGACAGTCCTCTTAATTTGTGTGGAATGAGTCTTAACCAAAACATCTTACATCTAGGCGTCCCCAGAATACATAATGGTCCCTAGCTGGCTTGGGGGAAAACATGTAGCTTTCATCCACTACCTCCATCACCACTTCCTCATGGTGACAACTTTATGCACATGAGAACTTTCTCATATCTTCTTAACTCATTACAATCCTAGAGCTTTAGCCTTCCTCATGGCCACAATTTTCCCATGCCTACAATAACTCCATAGGTGGCCAGTTTATCATATTAAAGACATCAAACCTTTTATCATAAGTCATGTCTTACTTCATTTCTCATTCATCAGATAAGAGCCTTTATACTAGCGTACTCTTTCTACCACTAAGGCATTTATTGATTTTAAACACAACGCATTTTATTACTCTTCTTAGCTACACTGTAGCCCAAGTTCGTAAGTAAATCCAATTTCATGACTTTAAAGATTTGTTGTCATACGTTGTAAGAAAGATCAATATTCTCTATGTGCACAGGATGATTCCTAGGTTTTACTTGCACACCAGTTATTACAATAGTTGAAAAATTGCATCTAACCTAAATCTCTTCACCACAACCTTTCATTCCGGTTCTGCACTCACTTAGCATTCATTTAGTAGCTAATGAAATATAATTAGAACTTCTTATAAGCAATACACATTCTACTTTATAACAGTTCACAAGATAGCATCTTTAGAAGCCAATTACTATACACGTATATCATCATTCACCATTATTTCAAGAGCTATTAATCTACGGCAAGATGATAGCAATTCCCTAACAACACTTAACTCTACCTCAGGTTTATTTCCATTTACGACTCAAGTCATATGCTATTGATGTGCACACATGTAGGAGGAGCATCAAGGTTATGGTCCAGCCAATTTCCTCACATTTTCTTCATGGAACCACCTTTGAGAATGGACAATTTATTCAACTTGTAGAGTAGGTCCAGCCATCACAGTTGTCTTTAGCGACCAATAATTTATTAATAAAACGTTAGTGTTTATGCATTTTAACACTCCTAACATCCATTCAACACAATGTACATTTTTTTTTCATTCAAATGTGGCACAGAAGACAATAAGCTAATACCAAACAACGTCTTAAAAATAAGTGCATCAAACAATAATTTTTAACAAACAAGCATTAAGGCATTCCCTTAATATGCAACTGGTGGGGATTTAACTGAATCCCTTTGTCTGTAGGAGAAATAATGTTAATACACCACCTGAATACAATTCTACAATTCTAAGAATCTGAAGTGACTTTTCTTTGTACTACTGTCACACATTTTACTTTACAGTTTGGGTGCTAGACCCTGAACTTAAAACAACACCTATTACTCTTTGCTAGACCTTAGTCAGTCTTGTTTAAGAACAATGCCCATAATAAAACATAATGCATTTAGACTCCCAAAACCTATTACATGACCTACTATAAGGTGTTCAATGCAACATCTTAAAGTGATGTAAGACACAAGTTTAACTTGCCTTGGAAATTCCAAGTACTATTGCTAGCCCTGTTAAGAGCCTAAAAACTTTTTAATGGTGTATTATTAATCATTCTAGTTAATTATTCTCCTATACTACCTTTAATACTTCTGTGTAGTGCTTGGAAGAATACAAGTGAATGTCATTCTGTAACACCACTTGACATTTGATCCTATGCCTCGTATATTCAACATGTCAATACCCATTTTTGCTCATGTTTTGAGGTAGAAAAGCAAAGTTAACATTATAAAAGACCATGATAGCTGAGAACAAAATGTCGTGTGAAACTTCAAACCTAATCGCATGAAGTCTTACTTAATATCACATATTTAGTTCTCCTAAACTGCTTCAACAGATGGCAAGTTTGACAACAGCTCCTATGATTATTAATCCACATACATTGTTGCAAAAACTTTCCAAGATTTTATTACATTGCCAAATTCAATACCTGACTTTAGCAGAGGGAAAATCAATCTAGAATTGAGCTTAACAACTTCAATGCAACATGCTGGTTTTAGACATTAGTTATATCAAGATGTAGTCAAGAAGACAACCCCTTCAAACAAATACTAAACCTAAACATGACCTCATTACTTGTCATATATATATATATATATATATATATTTGTGCCATTTACTTAAATATCATCAGTAAATATGCCCAGTAGTGTCTTCAATGAAGATTTCCAACTTAGATGTAATATTGTTAATGGTAGTATAGCAAGTTGTTTTTCAGATTTTTCCAACTCTTCATATAGCTAAATAGAGTGAGGTCTACAGCTCAGTTTAACACTGCTCAAATGAGAACAACTATAGTCATTGGTTTATTCAAGATTCATATAGGCCCAATTCAGTAAGGATTGCATCTCAAAACATTGGAATATACTGCTTAATGTAAGAGGAGCTGGGCAGTAGTGTTTTCTTTACTAGTCTTAAACCAATAACCGGCAATAACATTGAATTAGCAATTGGGCTAAAGTATTTCTTAGTAATAATACTAGGTCTATATCTAGATGGTGCTGATTTTGTGTATTCTAGATGATTCTTCCTTTATAACATGGTTAATGACATTAAGATGGACAATTACGTTTGTTCTCGAAAGAAAAGGAACAAGTAAGCAAGAATGTCGGACAATAATTCAAACTTACACCTATCACACTATCCAGAAGAGAGTCCTAAGACTATGAGTAAGATCTTCCAAGTCACTACCCGTAGCACCCTTATCAACTTTAACTAACTTTGGGCATGACTAGTCAGAAGAATAGCATTACAGAAAGAAATTCTTTTTATAAGGGAAAATAGGTGTATGGATAGAGACTTCCATTTTTGCCACTAAAGTAATTTGGAAAACATTCTAGCTCACTTTAAGAATGTGTCTATATTCCTCCCTTTTGTATTCTAGGAAATATACTTTTATACTAGAGATCAAACATTTATCATGCAAAGAAACTTAAATAAGTGATTAGCACAATACTTATCTGGTTTCAATTCAACAATTGACAACCGTGTCGCAATTTCTTCCCAATACAATTCATCCTTCTAGATCGAATTTCCTACAAAATTATCATGTTAGCCCATTCTTAAGGGTCTAGTGTTGTAGCTGGCTCTGATACCATATGTAACACCCCCAAATACATTGTTGCAGAATTAGATAAAATGGGTAAAAAAATTTCCTTTTTTTATTTAAAGCTTTAAACCATCCAAGTAATGTGCTTCCAAATTAGGTGTCTGCAAAAATATGTTTAGTAACCTTTTCCACCGATAAAAATTTATACTGCATTCATACTAACATCATCATGAAAAAAAAAAACATGCACAGTATAATAATAATACAAATGACGAGACAACCATATTCACGTGGTTCACCTCGTCCATGAGGCTATGTCCACCAGTTTCTTTTCTTTTATTGCTTATGGGAGAGTAATTGCAATGCCATGGTATGACCACATCCATGGCCAGTTAACCTTACCTCAAGTCTCCTCATAGAGAGACACTTGCAACTCGAAATTGCCTTCATTTAGGACCTTTATGACAACTCATAAAAATCATTTACAGTTCCTTGGACACATGACGAAATTTATCTTTAAACCAACATTTCATACCTGAATTTGGCATTAATCATCAAACCTTACAAGATATGCTCTGACCTAACACTATCCTTACCATTATGTTACTTGCATAAATAAAGTCAGTCTAAATACTGAACCATACCAGAGCTTGCAGTTTTTGGCCAGTCCTCACTACGACCATTGTGGCAACTACATACAATCTGGAACTGACATCAAACACAACAAATGCATATACCAGATGCTTAAGACGTGATCGTCTACCATACCTACAACTTATAGCATAAACATAATTAAACGTTGAACTTAATATTGTCATTTCTCAACAGACAGTATAGCAATGCTATTGCAATATATGCCATTGCAATAATTCAGTGCAAGAATTATATTATGAAGAGTAGTAAAACACACAAATAAGCTCTGACATAGCTCTACCATTACATTATTTACATTTTTAACCTTAGTATAAATACCGAATCATACAACAGATCGTAATTTTGTGGACAATTGTCTATGCAACCATTACGGAAATTATACCAAACATACAACAATCTCCAGCCCACCTCAAACACAACTAAATCAAACATTTTTCCCTATCAGCATTCAAACCAGAAAACAACTTTATACACTAGCAAATTACTAGATCTGTATAATATTGAAATCGCAAATGAACATATCCAGAATACCTCAAATCGTGATCATCAAATGGGAAAAGATCTATCAGCAAAATTGGTATCACAAACAGCATTTAGCCTATGAAACTCCAAGCATTCATCAATGGAAAATGAACAGATCCACAAAAAAATCAATACTCCAGATCGAAACCCTTTTTTAAGAATTGTGGCACAAAACAGAGATCCTATAACAAATAAAATCATGCCTTCAGATCGGCTTCCTTCCTGGAAATCATGGTACCAAAAGACACAGAGTTCATAAGGCATAAAATAAGCCTCCAGATCGATCTCCATTACTGAAATCATTGCACAATGAAAATCAAAGCGTAGTAAACAAAGCACACTCCAGATCTGAAATCGTTGCACAATGAAAATCAAAGCATTAATAAGATCCACACTCGAGATCAAAAAATGTTGCACAATGAAAATCCAAGCATAATAAACAAAGCACACTCCATATCTGAAAGCATTGCATAATGAAATCGTTGCAAATGAAAATCAAAGCATAATAAACAAAGCACACTCCAGATCTAAAATCGTTGCACAATGAAAAATCAAAGCATTTATAAGTTCCACACTCCAGATCTGAAATCATTGCACAATGAAGATCAAAGCATAATAAACAAGGAACACTCCAGATCTGAAATCATTGCATAATGAAAATCAAAGCATTAATAAGATCCAGACTATTCATGAAATCATGAGCGGAGATTTAAACGAGAAACTGTATCAACCGTAAACTAACCCTAATCGATTCTTTCTTACTTTTGCAGATCGTGGCAAGAAAACACAGAGCTTTGACAAAACATAAATGTATTAGCCAGAATGATGAAATTGTGGGCACAATAAAACCTCCAAATATCGAATGCATCCCCCTTGGCATCTCGCCCCCCACCCCCCCTTTCACATAGGAAAATCATAGGGACAAGTGGCAAGGGTTTTGCCAACAAGTTTCCTATAAAGGTGGGAAAAACGCAGCCCAATTTCTTTTTTTTTCCAATCTGTTTCTATTTCTGGAAAAATGAAATGCATGCCGACATTCATGCAGTACTTCCCGCAATTTCCCCAAAAGGCTCATGCGCCATCCTCAAATGAATGAGACACTCAATTAATAGTAATGGAATCTAAATATCCTTAGACCTAGTATCCAAAGCAAAAGAAACCCAGTTCATGTGGTGCAGACCCTCAAGGAATGTTTTTGGTAACACTTCCAAATTCCAACAAAACAAAGGGCACTGAGTAATATAGTTATTTGTATGTAATAAATTATAAGGATGATAAAGTATTATGAGGGTCAAGTAATAACTTGAGGCATAAGGTAATTGGAACATGTGTATCATTAGTGGACATATTTTCATTATGTCATTTATGTTGGTAAATAAACATATTCCCCACATAAAGTCATAGACTCTGTCACTTTATGGGTATAAAGAGGCCCCCTAATAAAATTAAAATAAATGTATCACCATTCATCTTTCTTTTCCAGTTCCCCGACTAGGCTAAGATTATAATTTTATCACTAGTGGATCTGTTTCCCTATCATTTGATCCTATCAAGTTTCACCCTCTAAGTCAAACAGTCAAATTTCTAACCTAGGATGTTAAACTCATAATCCATTTTTTTATTAAGCTTTGCATTTACGGATGTGGGTCATGAGGGGACATTATAGTTAACGAGATTGCTCGAAGAAATTGGAGTATTACACTTTCATCAATACAATATCTTAATTAGACTTAATCAAATTGAAGCTTGGAAATGATTGTTATACACAAATTATACCAAATGAAAATAATTCTCCCACTTACCTGGTTTATCCATTACGTACATTCTAAGCATGTTTTCCAAAACCTTATTTCCTCTTCCTATTTTCCTGTCAGTTTGAGGATGATATGCAGTGCTAAAATTTAATTGTATTCCTAATCCTTTAAATAAAGACTTCAAAAAAATTTCCCTTAAATTTTGCATCTCTATCCAAGATTACTATATTAGGAACACCATGCAACCTGAAAATTTATTTCATAAATATATCAGCAATCTTAATAGCACTATAAGTAGACTTTAACTAGAATGAAGTGAGTTTCCTTACTCAGTTTATCTATGACGGCCATGATTGAGTCGTGTTGCTTAACATTTTTAGGTAACCCAGTTATGAAATCCATACTGATAATTTCCCATTTCCATTCCGAAATAGGTATTGGTTGTAATATTTCAGCTGGATTTTGATGTTCAATGTTTACCTGTTGACATTCAATACAACATTCTAACTATTCTACTACTTCCCTTTTCATATTAGGACAAAAGAAATCCTTCTTCCTCATGGTAATCATTTTATGATATCTAGGATGTCATGAATAAGGTATTTTATGTAATTCACCCATAATAATTAATTTAATATCCTTTGAATTAGGCATATATAATCTCCCTTTGTGTAATAATAACCCCATTTCATTTAGACTAAAATCCATTTTTACTCGATTTACTTAATTTGTTGCAGTCTTTTATTTTAATTTATGATACTCCTTATCAAAATTATCTACATTTTTAATTTTATCTTCCAAATATGTTTCATACTTGCTGCTTGTTGTTGCATACAACAAGTTCACATGACAACTTAGAGCATCTACAACTTTATTCTCTTTTCCCTTTATATGTTTTATTTCAAAACCGTATTCGCTTAGAAATGATAACCACCTTGCTTGTCTAGCGTTAAGATTTTGTTGATTAAATAATTATTTCAAATTGTTATTATCAGACATTAATAAGAATCTCCTTCCAATGAGATAGTGTCGCCACATTTTAAGTTCATGAATAATAATGGCTAATTCTAGGTCATGAGTAGCATAATTCTTATCTTGTTCCTTTAGCTTCCTAGACTCATAGTCTATGACATAATTTTCCTAAATTAGTACTCCACCTAGACTTTCTTTGCATGCATCATACACAAAACAAAATATTTAAATAAATCAGCAATTTTTAGAATAAGAGTCATTGTTAATAAGTGTTTTAATTTGTTAAAACTCTCTTCACATTATTCATTCCAATCAAATGTCTTACCTTTCTTTTGTAATGAAGTTATAGGGTATGCTATATTGGAAAATCCTTTAATGAATTTATGGTAGTAGCTAGTAATCCCCATAAATGATCTTATATCATTTATGTTATGTTGGATTTCTTCCCTCTCTCTCTCCATGAACCTAGGTTTAGTCCCTTCTGCTCAGAGCAACAAAGCCCAAGATATTGGCCCAATGGAGCATAGCTCAGTCGACAGCACCTATGACATAGATGTTGTCTCACCTGATATTTCTCAATTTGTGGGTGACTCCCAGAACCACATTTTTGTAGTTTGTGTGGGAGGGTGTTTTAGCACCTTGGCTCTATGTCAAGGCTTCTAATGAAGACCAGGGAGGCATATTACTTGTATGAATAGTACTTCAACACTACCTGTGATCCAACCCTTCTTTATGCAACTTAAGTAAATAAATAATGAACATACAATATAATCAAATTCATTAATATAATGTGGCAGTCATACATTTATCCATTTGTAACACAATAACCAACCAGTCATTCAACACAACATTCACAAGGTGAAAAACCACAATGTGCTCTTCATCTGGCATGAGAAAATAGATGCACTTTTTGTCTGCGCACAAAGCTATAGACTCTGTTCAATATATTATCTTCTATCTTTATAGACTTTTCCTCCATCTCATGCTATCTGTTCTTCTCTCTTTCTCTTCCTACTCTAATCCTACTATCGATCCACACACATCCTAGATTGAATCAACCTTCTCTAATAGTCTGTGCACTTAGCTATAGAACCTCTAATTTGGTGCAATCAATGATACAGTGTCATTAAAAAAAATCTTACCTCGAGTCTAGCTCAATCGTCTTTCCAAGAGTCTAGATATTACTCAAATGCTATATCAGCTAATCAGCTAACCAATTAACCCATATATAGCTTGGGTTCCTTCTTTTATAGCCCCATTACATGCTTGTTACAGACTCAATACCAACTCGATACAAAAATCTAACAGAATCATTACAGACTCCTTTTCAGTCACTATCGCAACCGACTTACTATATCCAACCAACAGGTTGTCTTTCCTATTCTAGCAACACATAACAAGAGGAACTATGGGCCTCACTTATAAATATGCATTCACAAGTGTGGTTTCCATCATCTCCATATGAGCTTGTACCCCCACGATCATTAAGGACAGTCACTTTCTCGCCATTATGCCTTACTATCATTTTCCGGCCATTACATTATTTTCATGCCTGCTTCTGCTGATATTCTACCATGTCATCCCATATATTATTATGTCCTTCTATCATGGCTTAATCATCTAGTGCATATTCCTCTTCTAGCACCTTCTCTTTGTCTTCTTCTTCTCTTTCACTTATTCTATCACAATGTCCTTCCCTTTTCCCTTTATGTTGCTTCCTCAGTCATCGCTCCTTCCTCTTCTCATTTATGTTCTTCTCCATACTTAGGAAAAATTCTACATGATTTCTGCCCTACTGTCCCTAGGCCCAACAGGCCCCCAGCACTCACCTATGGCTCATCCTGAGCCAAGGGAACTATTTCTCCATGAACTAAGTTGTGTTGATTGTGTTCTGAAAATCCTCCACGATTTTCACCAACTTCTCTGTCTCTCCGCACACTTCTTCCTCTGTTTTCTGCATGTGCCCCACTAGGTTAGAACTGACATGTTTCGGCATGAACCTTTGTATAGATGTCACTACTTTGTGCACCTTCTGATGTACAGGATGAATTAGGCCTGTAACTCTCTCTACTTCAACCTCCAATTAACTACCTTTTCCTCATGTTGACGCTACTGTGTGCGCAACACAGTCATTTGTTGATGCAATTTTCACATCTCTATTGCCTTGCACTTATTTTGTGCCAAGGGTATCTGTTTCATCTCGTTTCTTATCTGCATTATATTTTCTTCAAATGCAGTGAGCTCACTTGCAATCCTTTGTGATTGCTTGTCACCCATTAGGGATTCCCAAGTCTGAAAAACTTGATCCATAGCCTTAGCACATGTTTTCTCTACTTCTATTCTTTTTGCAACCTGAGTAGTTGTGCCTCTTTTGCTTTCCAACACTTCCAGTGGTCTGCTGGGTCTCCTTTTCTCTTCCAACTGAGTTAATTTCTTCCTAAGGTCAGCTACTATCTCAACTAATTGTGCCACTTTGGCATCTAGAGTCATTTCTTTTGTTATGCCTTCTTCTTTAAATTTCTTGCAGGCAAGGGCTACTACCTTAATGATTTTCTAATAGTTTCCTTTTGACCCCCTTTTCTTCTGTTTAGTTTATTGAATTTCAAGTTTCAATTTCTTGATGTATTTATTTGTAGTCTTCACCTTCGTTTCTAGGTTGCGCTTGTTGACAACTTTATTTATCAAAGGGGATGAAAAATCATGATGAAGAAGAAATAATAAGTTGCTTGTAGAACCTTGGTTAAAAGATATATTGTAAAAATACGATGATACCCCAAAAGGGTGATCCCGTTGTCAAGGATCTGATGGTGCGAATTGAAAAGATAGAAATCAATGGCCATGATTGTCTCCGCACTTTCAGAGATGCAAGGAGGATAAAGTTTGTCCGGGTGTTTATCGGGTGCACAAATCAATGGCTATCAACCTAGCTTGGGAAGATCCATGGTTCATATTTAATCCTCCTTATGAAAATGCAAGTGGGTTAAAGCAATAGAGTCCAGCGAAATCGAGTACATGATACCCGATCCAACAGTGGAGAGGTAAGATTAGATCACATCCACGGTCGCGATTGATTCCGGAGCCAAAATCTGCATGGCAGATAAATCCAAAGCACCCAGCAGAATGATTATGTGGCGGTTGATCTGATGATTGAGGATTAAAGGTGAAGTGGATCAATGGCGGTTGATGATTCTGGGACGTGAAGTTGCGAGGTGGTTAAAACGATGGAGCCTAGCGGAATTTGGTAGGTGCCACCTAATCCAACGGCCCGCAAATAAGGGTTGGTTGCATCTACGACTGTGGGCGATTATGGAGATTAGACTTGCACGGAAGATAAGCCCAAAGTGCCCAGCGGAATTTGGTACGTGGAATTTGACCCGATGATGGAAAGTTAAAGATATATCACATCGATGGTTGTGGATGATTCCGAGGCTCAAAGTTGCATGGTGGTTAAAATCAGGATGCCCGGCTGAAAGAGGTATGTGGCACATGATCCAAGGGTTAGAAATTAAGGAAGGATCTGATCAACGGTCCTAGATGAATCCGGGGAATGGAAGTGCACGGCATATAGGGATAGGTGGTGGTTGCAGAAAATAAATTATTGTCCACGTGGCGAGTTATGGTAGGCTCCGGAGACAAAAGTGGTGTATGGAAAGCCGGAGTGGGGGCCTATAAAAGACGGGTTGACTTCTATGATTGATTATTTTATTTGTTCGGGAAGGAAAAGGATGGGCCGATTCAGAAGCTTCCAGTTGTCAGTTTCAGGCACGTTCCAAGCACGCGCCTCTACAGTCCACCAGGTAAGGCTTAAACCCTGTAGTTCCTCTGTCTAAATTTCCTCTGTAAATTAAGTAATGGACCGGGGGAAAGAAATTCAAGTGTCTGGTCAGGTCGTAGATGACAGAGAGGAGTTTTTAGTAGACAGAGATAGGGGCGTGTGCGACCCCTTCCTATCCGTAGGGAGCGTGTCTGTCACTAAGGAAAAACTATGGTATTACAACTCCCAAGGTGACGATGTATTGAATGTGTACAAGTCTTTTTCATACTACTTCGCCCTGGAGCAAACCCTCCATTTCCCGGAGTTTGCAGAGTGGTCTGTGGTCAATTACTCCCCATCCTAGCGGATTATTGTCAGTCAGTCTACATCCTAAATTCTTTGTAAGGTCAGTGCTACAGTCATCCGAGAGAACCTTAGTCTACCTAAAAATTACCCGGATAGTCGTGAGGCAGTAAATGAGTCAATCCTGGTCGAGTCATACAAGAAGTGCAAAGCTGAAACCCGCTACAAATTTCTGTCTAGTGTTCTAAAGGATGGTCAATCTCTAGATGGTATATTCCTACCTTATCCTGTACATATTTTCAAGAGTGAATTCCAATTAGTCATTTCTTTAGTTTGTCAAATTCTAGGTCTGGATGATGATTGCTGTGTGAGCGAGGTCATTCTCGGATTTTTGTTGAGAATAAGTTCCTCTGATTCTAAGTCTTAGTCAACCCTAGTTTTTAGTCTGGATGAATACCTAGCTGAAGCAATCCATCTTCAGCTAAGTGAGCTGCCAAGGGTGATGTTTTTTAGGTTCAAGACCTACCTGTTTAACATGTTATTATGCTCCAATGTCAATGAACTCCATTTTTTGAATACCATCTGTTCTTTGGATCTGCCAAAGCAAATTAACATGTTCGAGTTTGCTAATTCAATAATGTCAGAAGTATATAAAATGTTGTTTGATGAGGAATTGCCTCATGTCCTGAACGAGATGAAAAGCTTGATGCAGTCCTCACCCGAGAACTGCATTGGAGACTGGTTTCTACAGAAAGATTCGACTGTGCTAAGGATTTATTGATTTACAGGGCATCCATATAAATTACCTGCCCTTTTAACCCCAAGGATTTTTTCTCTGGAATTTATGAGGCAGAGGCTATAGTCTGAAGAAGATCACTTTGGTGCTTTCAAAAAAACCTCAAACATAAAATTTTTGCTTAAGGTTGGCACTTTCATTTTTAAAAGTAGAGGTGCCTTGGATTTTATAGAAAAGATGCTAGAGAGTCTGGATTTCCAAAAAGAGCCAAGGGTAAACTACGATCCCCACCATGTGATCTCTTTGAGAAAGCAAGCAAACAAGAATAAACCCTTTGATCACCAATCTGTTGAGGGGTTGGCTAAATCGACCAATTTGCTGCAGTTTACTGAGGGATCAAAGTCTAATGAAGGTGCTAGTATTATAGTTAAGAGGAGTTTGTTCGAAATTGAAATTATGGAAGTAGATGAAGAGGGGTCCCATAAAAAGGCAAAGCTCCTTGAAGGTGGTGAAATGGTAAATGAGGAAGTTTCTGATGTTTTAAAAAAGGTTTCCCTAATTCCCATGAAAACAGTGCAAGTGAATCAATTATATTTTAAAAATGTAGAAGGTGATGTAGACAGTTCAGAATCAAGCCCGACATTTAAGTCGAAAGAAGAGCTCAAAACCAGCTATATGGAAAAGAGGAAACAGTCTCTGGAGGAGACAAGGAATTTGCTCCCGAAAGTGAGAAGTTTGTACAGTTCAAAAACCTCTCTAGTTTCTACTAGAGATGCTAAGAGAAATACATTTAAGATGGCTATAGTAAATGACAAGAAGATGTCTGAAATGGAGATCCGGCTGGACAAAATCAGTACTCCGGATAAGATACAAATGCACAAATAGACTAGTGACATCATTTACTCAGACTTATTGCAAGCCATGGTAAGGATTAATAAATTGCAAGTTTTGATAGACAAATTAGAAATTCAATTGAGGAATGAGAAAGTCGAGAATAAAGAAAATGTCATTCAGATTAGAAAACTGCAAATATACATTGTTAGTTCAGACAACACCCAGGCAGTCAAGAGGATGCTAGAGGAAAAAGACAATGCACTCTAGGTCTTGAAGAAAAAGCTGAAGATTCCAGGTTTAGAGCATGTCTAGTCGGCTGAATTAATGGCTTTGGAAGAGGAAAAGGATAAAGTTCATCAAGATATGATGGAGTATAAAGGAAAGGATGTCGAGCTACAGTAAGAAAAGGACAGGTGGGAGGCCGAGCGGGATGCACTATTGTCCCAAATTTCCTTAATGACAAAACACCAGAGTGAGGAGAAGGAAATTATGGAGAAGCTAATGAGTCAAACCCCCACTAATGAAGACTTGTCCATTGTGAACATCGACAAGCCACTGGATAATTTTTCTGCAGACGATTTGTTGGTGCCTATGCCCCAGGTGAACTTGAAGGATGAAGCAATTAAAGAGTTGAAGGCAAAGAACAAAAAGATAAAATCCGAATTGGCCAAAGTAAGTGAAAGTAATAAACAAGTATTGCAGGACAGGAATCAATTGCAGAAAAAATTCGACGAGTTAAAAGAAAGAAGCATTGGAAAAGGCCCTCTTCAAGGGGCAAAACATATCATTTGGGATACCTTGTGTATAGAGATTACCAAGTTCTGGCACTATCTAAATTTTATTGATGATTTGAATATAATGATCAAGTTGGCTCACCAGAGATTAAAACTGGTAAATGAACATATGGATAAAAGACCTCTTACTATAGCTCAGAACACACTAAATTTTATGAATTCACTGACATATCAGAAATTGCACGAGATGGGCATAAAGGACAAAGTATCAATAGTGATGTGGGCAAAGAAAATCATCCACAAGCATCACTTAATCAAGACAGTCCAAGATAAATCAGAAGGATTGCTTTTGCAGGTTAATAATTTCAAATAAGATTTTAAAGAGTTGTTCGAAGACGGATTGCCTTCCTTCTGGGACGAGGAGGGACGGATGTTCTCACAGGAACATTATCATAACCTGCTTGTACAGTACCGCATGGACCACTCCAAATTTAATGATTTGGAGAAAATCCTAACAGGGAAAACCATTTTGGATATGTTGACAAAATATCTCGAAATCCTGCAGAAGTTCACAATCATCAGAAGCAGGTTTCCCAAGAAGTCCTATGAAGCATATATGGAGCTCGAAGTATCAATTTAGGAAATGACAAAATGTGACACCCCAAGTTCGGAGCAGTGGAAAGCTGTGGAATGGTTTGGAAAGACAAAGTATATTCTTCATCCTTAGGAACAGGTGTCATGCACTAAGGAGCTAATGGGGCAAAGACGTGGAGCTGATGGGGAAAAGATGTGGAGCTGAGTAGGTGAAAATTTGTTATCAAGTTGATTTGTACTTTATGATAGGTTAGGAGTGGAGTTGTAACAAACTGCCTAGGTGTTAGGGATTCAGTTACAAAACTCTTAATCACGTCGATCATTCAGTTATTGTTCTTCTTGGAAGACCTGTTGTTTTATGTATAAATTTGCATGTCTTTTAAGAGATGGGGGTTGGAACCCATCGGGTGGAAGTAATTTTTGGAGAACATATCTATTTTGAATACCAAAGTGAATGCATGAAGGTTTACCAGAGATTCATTTGTCGTTCATATTACAGTCTGTGCTTCTTTCTTTACGTGATCGTATTTCCTGTGTAACACTCCATTTTGTTTCTTTTTCATATCTGAAATATAGCGTTGGGTGATTAGAATTCATATGTTTATGCTCTAGTCATTGTTTCAGATATTTTATACACTTTTTCTGCTAAAATTGATAAAGAATTCATCTTTGATGCTCTATATTGATGGGTCGTTCCCTCATCTCTTCTGTTTCACCTGGATCAAATTGAAAGACTGTGCTGATGTGATTACCTTGCCTTTGATAAATATTGTGTATACATATTTGTGATCTTTTTATATGCATATGACTCCATGTCCAATGGTTATGTGACTATTTCAGCCAAATACATAAATATTTAAATGTTATTTTAAATCTAGTCCTGTTAAATCTTTATTGAGAGATCCCTCTCTGGAAGAAAATACCAGTTTCTTCCTAAAGTGGTTTTGTTGTTACCTTGGAGTTTACCTTTTACAACCTGGGTACATTATGAATGCTAACAAACTGGTGCTATTGCCGGGGACGAAAGTGCATATCTGCCCCGGAAGAACGACAAAGATTAAGAAAGATTTCTGTGGGCAAACAGGAATTTCAAAACGAAAAGAAGGTTGTATATTTTCCCTAGCGACTTCACTGTAAAATTGTTTCAAAATTTAAGAACGACATTTTGGCTTCAAGAAGACACACACGAGGTATCTTTGATACCGAAATTTTGAGAAGTTTTGAAGATCCAGAAAAGTTGTTTAGAAGAAAAAATAAATAAAAGATAGATTTCCCTTTGTTCGGTCCATCATCATCACAAGATCCTTGTATTAATCCAGAATGGGGAGTTAATACTGGAAAGAACCAGTTGAGAACCCAGTCTGAATTTGACCTTAAAAATACCGAGATCAATACCCGTATGTTAGCATCTTATCTGTTAGAGTCCCTCTGGAGAGATTTGCAACAGACCACTAAGGTTAAATCATCTACCTCTGAGCACACTCAAATTTCTTCAGTCCCTGTGAATCCACCTAGACCAATGGCCACCATATTTGCCCCCTTGCGTCTGCCTGTTGTATTACATGATCTCCCTCAAAATTATTCTTAGAGAATTTCTTTATTTGATGGGGAGGGGGATATAACCGTGAAACAACATCTTGCCAAGTTTGAAGATTTTATTGACTTGGAAGAAGTTGACTATCCTGATGTTAAAATGCGGTTGTTTTCCTAGAGTTTGTCAGGAGAGGCAAAGAAATGGTTCAAAGATATTCCAAATGGGTCTATAGTGAATTTTCAGGCCTTTCAGAATACATTTTTAGATAGGTGGGATGATAAGAAGAATCCTCTACAACTTTTATCTCAATATAATGGCCTTAAGAAAGGGGGTTTTGAGTCTGTTCATGAATTCTCAAGCAGATTCATGAGGGCTTACAACTCTATTCTGGAAGATATAAAACCTTCTCATGCAGCTACTAAACTGCATTATGCTGGAGCTTTTGATAATGATTTTGCATTTTCATTGCGGGAAAGGAAATCGGCAACTCTTGCTACCATGTTTACTGATGCCCTAGAAGTGGAAGCTAACATGTTGGCTAGTGGAAAAATGAAACATAGAGATATGGACAGGAGGAGAAAAGAAGAAAATGTACCTTCTACTTCTTCTTCTTCCGCTGAGGTTAATTTTGAGATGATGTTGAAGACTATGGAGAAGTTGATGGATAGGTTAACCATGGACCATAGGCCTTTCAATAGAGAGCAAGGGGATCCCCAAATCAGAAGTCCAAATTTTAGAAGACCAAATCCCCCTGTCCCCCTCCAAAATAGACAGAGAGACCAGAGAAATCCAAGGAACCAAGAAGAACAGCCCATCTGCCTGCCTTTCCCTGAAAATTATGTTGTTGATGAAGAAGATCCCCCTGAAAATGAAATTCATCTGTTTGGAGAACAGGATTCAGAAATATATCTTACTAAAGAAGAACATAATATGTTTGCGCAGGAGGATACAAATGAAGAATTTGAAAATGAGCTATATCAGAGAGGTTATTTACATGCAATGGATGATGTGCAAAGGAAAGCCAGGATGAGGAATAGGGATGTCCTCATAAATAAAGGGAAGGCAAACCCAAATCAGCCTTCCTCTAGTTCTTTGAATGGAGAAAAAGGGGAGCTACAAAAAGAGCGTTCTATGAATAAGGAGGTTGAAAATGAGGTACAAAGGGACAAAATAATAAAGAAGGTGACTCCAATTGATGTGGAAAAGATTGGTGCTGGTTTTAACCTACAGAATGAGCTTTCAAAGCTAAATATTTCTATTCCATTTAATGAGTTATTGAGAAACACTGAATACAGAGATACTATCACTAAAATGGTAAAAAACCAAGGAGAATGGCAGTCTGACATTTTAGAATTGAATGATGATAATCCTGCTATTTCATTTGGATCAAAGGTTGAAAATATGGAAGGTGAAGAAGTTCCTCCTTTCTATTTAAGCCTAAATGTGCATGACAAAGTGGTCCATAATGCTATGATAGATTCAGTGGCATCACATAATCTAATGCCTAAAGGAGTTGTAGAAAGTCTGGGATTGGAGGTGACAAGACCCTATAAAGATCTGTACTCTTTTGATTCCAAAAGGGTAAAATGCCTTGGATTAATCAAAGACATGGTGGTAACCTTGAACAAACTGCCTTCTAAAACTATATTCATGGATGTGGTAGTGGTAGACATCCCACCCAAATTTGGGGTATTGCTGTCAAGATCTTGGACTTCTAAGCTGAAAGGTAGTTTACAGATGGATATGTCATATGGTACTATTCTAGTTCCAGATGGGAGTAGAATATTATATAGTGAAAAAAGAACTCCATATGTAGTAAGCAGTCAGGATAAACATGAAGTTCATCACATATATGCTGTTGACACTGATTTGGGGTCTTCTATTTTCTTTAATGATGCTGTCCCACACAATGTAGAAAAGACATTGCAGGAGAAGTCTGAGGAAAATAATGAAAAAGAAGTTTTGGAACAGTACGCTCTGGAAGCAAAATAGAAAAAGGAAGGCCAATGGATTATGTACTTTGATGGATCTGTTGCAAAGGTTGGAGCTGGGGCTGGTGTATACATAATTTCTCCTATTCATGATTTCAAATCTTTATCATACAAATTGCTATTTGAATGCACAAATAATGTAGCAGAGTATGAGGCTTTGTTATTAGGATTACATTCTTTGAAATATTTGGAGGCTCAAAGAGTCAAGATCTTGGGAGATTATGAGTTGGTGATAAACCAGGTAAATGAGAGTTATCAAAACAGGCATCCTCGGATGAGGGCTTAAAGAAATGAAGTATGGGATATGCTTGGTAATTTCTTCACAAAGCATACAATTCAGGTTGTTCCCAAGGTTGACAATTTGGTGGCTGATTCTTTAGCAGTATCTGCTGGAAAATTTGACACCCCAATGACTAGCCAAAAAGAATACCAGGTGGAGATTTTGAACAGACCTTCTATTCCGGACAACTCCAAATACTGGCAGGTGTTTGAAGATGATATGCAAATCCAAATATTTTTAGAATTATCAGGAGAGTTTGTGAATACTCACTTTGACAATGAAAATGATAATGATGGGACCCTTGGAGATGATGAAGAGATTGAATCAAAAGAAGAAGATGCTAAGAATTTAAGGAATACCTTAGGGGGTAAGGATATTATCCAGCTGAAAAATAATTTCATACCAAGAGGCCTGATCCCTTTAGAAAATCTCTTTGATCAAAATGGCTTTGCCAAGAACCCCAAAGTGAAACCTGTTGGAGACGCGGTTGAAGATAAAAACACTGGCACTGAAGAAAATCATAAAATCATAAAATTATCCAAGAAGCTGCCTGAGAGGGAGAAGGAGGAGTATGTAAAGTTGATGAAAAAGTATACAGATGTGTTCGCTTGGAGTTATGAAGACCTCAAAGAATATGATACATCTATCATACAGCACACTATTCCTATAAAGCTTGAAGAGAAGCCTTTTAAATAGAAACTCAGGAGGATCAACCCTAAATTGCTCCCTATCATTGAGAAGGAAATAAAGAAGTTATTTGATGCCAAGATCATTGTAACCCTCATATTTTCTAAATGGGTTGCAAATTTGGTCCCTTTCAGGAAGAATAATGGAGAGATAAGACTGTGCATAGACGTTCGCAATTTGAATAAGGTCTCCATGAAAGACAACTATCCTCTACCCAAGATGGATCGTATACTGCAACAAGTGGTGGGAGCTGAAAGGATTTCAATGCTAGATGGATTTTTTGAGTATAATCAGATCAAAGTGTTACCAAAAGATTAGGAGAAAACTGCCTTTACTACACCCTAGGGCACGTTCATGTATGTGAAGATGCCTTTTGGTTTGATGAATGTAGGCACCACTTTCCAGTGAGCTATGGACATTGCCTTTGCAGGAGAAATTGGAAATTTCGTGGTAATTTATATGGATGATATCACAGCCTACTCAAAGTCTGACAGAGAACATCTGCATCATCTAGAGAGGGTTTTCACCAAGTGTAGGAATTATGGCATATATTTGAACCCTGAGAAGTCTAATTTTGCATTAGAAGAAGGAAAGCTGCTAGGCCATATAATATCCAAAGATGGCATAAATATTGATCCTGAAAGAGTAAGTGCAATTCTGAAGGTAGGAGAACCCAGAAGCAAAAAGGAGATACAATCCTTTTTGGGACAGGTAAATTTCTTGAGGAGATTTGTACCAAGCTTTGCCGAGATTTTGATGAATATTACGAATATGTTGAAGAAGGGTCGTGAAATAAAGTGGAATATAGAAGCTAAGGAGTCATTTCGGGAAATCAAGAAAGCAATTTCAAAAGCCCCTATCTTGGTAAGTCCAGATTTTGCCAAATATTTTTCAGTTTTTTCATATGCTTCGGAGCATACTATAGCAGCAGTATTATTGCAGAAAAATGATGAAAATTTGGAACAACCCATAGCCTTTTTCAGTAAAATGTTACGGGATGGGGAATTGAAATATGACATCATGGAAAAGCAGGCCTATGCTTTAGTTAAAGCATTAAAGGATTTCAGAGTATATGTTTTGCATTCACATGTAATTGCACATGTTCCAACCGCTATAGTAAAAGCAATTTTGACTCAACCAAATCCAGAAGGCAGGAGGGAGAGATGGATAGCTACATTGTTAGAATATGACATAGAAATAAAACCCAGAAAGCTGGTTAAAGGACAAGGATTGACAAAAATGATGACAAGCTCAAATTGAGAATATTTGCAAATCAATTTCTTGTCTCACCAATCTGATCAGTTGGGCACAAAGATAGAAGTGATGGTTGATTTTGTGACTTATCCATGGTATTCTGATATTGTATATGTCCTCCGAAATTTGCAAGCACTAGAGGGATTAAGTAAATCAAGAGCAAGATCTGTAAGGTTGAAATCTGCTAAATTTTGTATCATAAGTAAATATCTTTATTGGAAAGATCCTGGAGGAGTTCTACTAAATTGTCTTTTGGAAGATGAAGCTCAGCAAGTTACCAGAGAATTTCACCAGGGAGACTGAGGGGGACATCATTCTTGGAAGGTGACTGCAAACAAAATCCTAAGAGCTGGTTATTAATGGCCTACGTTATTCTCATATGTGTATAAAGAAATCAGCAAATGTCATCAATGCCAAATTTTTGACGGTAAGAGAAAGGTACTGTCTCTCCCTTTGAATCCAATAACAGTTGAGGCTCCTTTCCAGCAAGGGGGTTTGGATTTTATTGGTGAAATAAACCCCAATTCATCAGGTCGGCACAAGTGTATTTTGACAGCTACAGACTATTTTACTAAATGGATAGAAGCAATTCCTACCAGGAGGGCCACTGAAAATGTGATCATGGATTTTCTTGAAGAAAATATATTGGCTCGATTTGGGTGTCCAAAAAGGATAGTGACAGACAACGCAGCTGCTTTCAAATCTAAGAAAATGATTAATTTTTGTCATAAGTATCATATAAGCCTAAATCACTCCACTGCCTATTATCCTCAAGGAAATGGATTAGCTGAGTCTTCAAATAAAAGCCTGGTAAGGATTATCAAAAAGCTGTTGGAGGACAACAAGAGATCCTGGCACACCAAACTAAAATATGCTCTATGGGCTGACAGGATTAGTACTAAAAGAGCAATCGGCATGTATTCGTTCCAACTGGTGTATGGGGCTGAAGTGATTTTTCCAACATCATTAGGGGTACCAGTTATGAGATATTTCCAGGATTAGCAAGAAGAACCAAATCACATAAAGTGAAGGATAAATCAAATCATTGAGTTGGAAGAGAGAAGAGGTAAGGCTTACGACAAAGTGCAGTCACATTAGGAGAAAATGAAGAATACTTTTGACAGAAGAATCAAGAAAGAGAAATTTCAGATTGGTGACTTGGTTTTGAAGTGGGATGCTCCTAATGAAGACAAGCATGGAAATTTTGACCCTATGTGGGTAGGACCTTATGCTGTTGCCGGATACAGGGGATAAAATGCATTTTTGCTAGAATATGCAAATGGAGTTCTTCTAGAGAGTAACCCTGTAAATGGAAGATATCTAAAGCATTACCTATCCTGAGGAGGAATGTAAAATTTTTATCATAGATTGTACATACTTATTTTTCTTTACAAGTAAATATGAATGGTAGGCTGAGTGTATTTGAAGCTCACAGCGAAAGCCCTAAGATTCAGGAGGCATACCATTCCTTTTCTAAAAAATATATAAAAATGATATATTTACAAAAAACAAAAGATGGGTTTTTGGGAGTTATTATGCGAAATCAAAAAACAGGCACCTGGTCTACGAGTTCTTCGATACCTCGGTGGGAGGATATCATCCCCAGATGGAGCCAGCTGTTAACAACTTTATTTATCAAAGGGGATGAAAAATCATGATGAAGAAGAAATAATAGGTTGCTCGTAGAACCTTGGTTAAAAGATATATTGTAAGAATACGATGATACCCCAAAAGGGTGATCCCATTATCAAGGATCTGATGGTGCGAATTGAAAAGATAGAAATCAATGGCCATGATTGTCTCCGCATTCTCAGAGATGCAAGGAGGATAAATTTTGTCCGGGCGTTTATCGGGTGCACAGATCAATGGCTATCAACCTAGCTGGGGCAGATCCATGGTTCATATTTAATCCACCTTATGAAAACGCCGGTGGGTTAAAGCAATAGAGTCTGGCAGAATCGAGTACATGATACCCAATCCAACGGTGGAGAGGTAATATTAGATCACATCCATGGTCGGGATTGATTCCGGAGCCAAAATCTACATGGAAGATAAATCCAAAGCGCCCAGCGGAATGATTATGTGGCGGTTGATCTGACAGTTGAGGATTAAAGGTGAAGTGGATCAATGGTGGTTGATGATTCCGGGACGTGAAGTTGCGAGGTGGTTAAAACGACGGAGCCCAGTGGAATTTGGTAGGTGCCACCTAATCCAACGGCCCGCAAATAAGGGTTGGTCGCATCTACGGCTGTGGGTGATTCCAGAGATTAGACTTGCACGACAGATAATCCCAAAGTGCCCAGCGGAATTTGGTACATGGCATTTGATCCGACGATGGAAAGTTAAATATATATCACATCGATAGTTGCGGATGATTCCGGGGCTAAAATTTGCAAGGTGGTTAAAATCAGGATGCCCAGCGGAAAGAGGTACGTGGCACATGATCCAAGGGTTAGAAATTAAGGAAGGATCTGATCAATGGTCCTGGATGAATCCAGGGAATGGAAGTGCGTGGCATATAGGGATAGGTGGTGGTTGGGGAAAATAAATTATTGTCCACGTGGTGAGTTATGGTAGGCTCTGGAGACAAAAGTGGTGTATGGAAAGCCGGAGTGGGGGCCTATAACAGATGGGTTGACTTCTATGATTTATTATTTTATTTGTTTGGGAAGGGTGAAAAGGACGGGCCGATTCAGAAGCTTCCAGTTGTCAGTTTCAGGCACGTTCCAAGAACACGCCTCTACAGTCTGCCAGGTAAGGCTTAAACCCTCTAGTTCCTCCGTCCAAATTTCCTCTCTAAATTAAGTAATGGACCGGGGGAAAGAAATTCAAGTGTCTGGTCAGGTCGTAGATGACAGAGAGGAGTTTTTAGTAGACAGAGATAGGGGCGTGTGCGACCCCTTCCTATCCATAGGGAGCGTTTCTATCACTAAGGAAAAAATATGGTATTACAACTCCTGAGGCGACGATGTATTGAATGTGTGCAAGTCTTTTTCATACTACTTCGCCCTCGAGCAAACCCTCCATTTCCCAGAGTTTGCAGAGTGGTGTGCGGTCAATTACTCCCCGTCCTAGTAGATTATTGTCAGTCAGTCTACATCCCGAATTTTGTGTAAGGTCAGTGCTACAGTCATCGGGGAGAACCTCATTCTACCTAAAAATTACCCGGATAGTTGTGAGGCAGTAAATGAGGCAATCCTGGTCGAGTCATATAAGAAGTGCGAAGCCGAAACCCGCTGCAAATTTCTGTCTAGTGTTCTAAAGGATGGTCAATCTCTAGATGGTATATTCCTACCTTATCCTGTACATATTTTCAAGAGTGAAGTCCAATTAGTCATTTCTTTAGTTTGTCAAATTCTAGGTCTGGCTGATGATTACTGTGTGAGCGAGGTCATTCTCGGATTTTTGTTGAGAATAAGTTCCTCTGATTCTGAGTCTCAGTCAACCCTAGTTTTTAGTCTGGATGAATATCTAGCTGAAGCAATCCATCTTCAGCTAAACGAGTTTCCAAGGGTGCCATTTTTTAGGTTCCAGACCTACCTATTTAACATGTTATTATGCTCCAATGTCAATGAACTCCAGTTTTTGAATACCATCTATTCTTTGGATCTGTCAAAGCAAATTAACATGTTCGAGTTTGCTAATTCAATAATGTCAGAAGTATATAAAATGTTGTTTGATGAGGAATTGCCTCGTGTCCTGAACGAGATGAAAAGCTTGATGCAGTGCTCACCTAAGGACCGCATTGGGGACCGGTTTCTATAGAAAGATTCCACTGTGCTAAATATTTATGGATTTACAGGGCATCCGTATAAATTACCTGCCTTTTTAACCCCAAGGATTTTTTCTCTGGAATTTATGAGGCAGAGGCTACAGTCTAAAGAAGAGCACTTTGGTGCTTTCAAAAAATCCTCAAACATAAAATTTCCGCTTAAGGTTGGCACTTTCATTTTTAAAAGTAGAGGTGCCATGGATTTTATAGAAAAGATGCTAGAGAGTCTAGATTTCAAAAAAGAGCCAAGGGTAAACTACGATCCCCACCATGTGATCTCTTTGAGAAAGCAAGCAAACAAGAATAAACCCTTTGATCATCAATCTGTTGAGGGGTTGGCTAAAACGACCAATTTGCTGCATTTTACTGAGGGATCAAAGTCTAATGAAGGTGCTAGTATTGCAGTTAAGAGGAGTTTGTCCGAAATTGAAAGTATGGAAGTAGATGAAGACGGGTCCCATAAAAAGGCAAAGCTGCTTGAAGGTGGTGAAATGGTAAATGAGGAAGTTTCTGATGTTTTCAAAAAGGTTTCCCTAATTCCTATGAAAACAGTGCAAGTCAATCAATTATCTTTTAAAAATGTAGAAGGTGATGTAGACAGTTCAGAATCAAGCCCGGCATTTAAGTTGAAAGAAAAGATCAAAACCAGCTATATGGAAAAGAGGAAACAGTCTCTGGAGGAGACAAGGAATTTGCTCCCGAAAGTGAGAAGTTTGTACAGTTCAAAAACCTCTCTAGTTTCTACTAGAGATGCTGAGAGAAATACATTTAATATGGCTATAGTAAAGGACAAGAAGATGTCTGAAATGGAGATCTGGCTGGACAAAATCAGTACTCCGGATAAGATACAACTGCACAAACAAACTAGTGACATCATTTACTCAGACTTATTGCAAGCCATGGTAAGGATTAATAAATTGCAAGTTTTGATAGACAAATTAGAAATTCAATTGAGGCATGAGAAAGTCGAGAATAAAGCAAATGTCATTTAGATTAGAAAACTGCAAACATACATTGTTAGTTCAGACAATAGCCACGCATTCAAGAGGATGCTAGAGGAAAAAGACAATGCACTCCAGGTCTTGAATAAAAAGCTGAAGATTCTAGGTTCAGAGCATATCCAGTCAGCTGAATTAATGGCTTTGCAAGAGGAAAAGGATAAATTCCATGAAGAGATGATGGAGTATAAAGGAAAGGCTGTCGAGCTACAGGAAGAAAAGGACAGGTGGGAGGCTGAGTGGGATGCACTATTGTCCCAAATTTCCTTAATGAAAAAAGACCAGAGTGACGAGAAGGAAATTATGGAGGAGCTAATCAGTCAAACCCCCACTGATGAAGATCTGTCCATTGTGAACATCGACAAGCCACTAGATAATTTTTCTGCAGACGATTTGTTGGTGCCTATGTCCTAGGTGAGCTTGAAGGATGAATCAATTAAAGAGTTTAAGACAAAGAACGAAAAGATAAAAGCCAAATTGGCCAAAGTAAGTGAAAGTAAGAAACAAGTATTGTAGGATAGGAATCAATTGTAGAAAAAATTCGATGAGTTAAAAGAAAGAAGCATTGGTAAAGGCCCTCTTGAAGGGGCAAAACATATCATTTGGGATACCTTGTGTATAGAGATTACCAAGTTCCGGCACTATCTAAATTTTATTGATGATTTGAATATAATGATAAAGTTGGCTCACCAGAGATTAAAACTGGCAAATGAACATATGGAGAAAAGACCTCTTACTACAGCTCAGAACACACTAAATTTTCTGAATTCTCTGACATATCAGAAATTGCATGAGATGGGCATAAAGGATAGAGTATCAATAGTGATGTGGGCAAATAAAATCATCCACAAGCATCACTTAATCAAGAAATTCCAATATAAATTAGAAGGATTGATTTTGTAGGTTAATAATTTCAAACAAGATTTTAAAGAGCTGTTCGAAGACAGGTTGCCTTCCTTTTGGGACGAGGAGGGACAGATGTTCTCACAGGAACATTATCATAACCTGCTTGTACAGTGCCGCATGGACCACTCCAAATTTAATGATTTGGAGAAAAGCCTAATAGGGAAAACCATTGTGGATATGTTGACAGAAGATTTCGAAATCCTGCAGAAGTTCGCAATAATCAGAAGCAGGTTGCCCAAGAAGTCCTATGAAGCATATATGGAGCTCGAAGTATCAATTTGGGAAATGACAAAATGTGACAGCCCAAGTTCAGAGCAGTGGAAAGTTGTGGAGCGGTTTGGAAAGACAAAGTATATTCTTCATCCTTAGGAACAGGTGTCATGCACTGAGGAGCTGATGGGGTAAAGACATGGAGTTGATGGGGCAAAGACGTGGAGTTGACTAGGTGAAAATTTGTTATCAAGTTGATTTGTACTTTATGATCAGTTAGGAGTGGAGTTCAAAACAAACTGCCTAGGTGTTAGGGATTCAGTTACAAAACTCTTAATCACGTCGATCATTCAGTTATTGATCTTCTTGGAAGACCTGTTGTTTTATGTATAAATTTGCATGTCTTTTAAGAGATGGGGGTTGGAACCCATCGGGTGGAAGTAATTTTTGGAGAACATATCTATTTTGAATACCAAAGTGAATGCATGAAGGTTTACCAGAGATTCATGTGTCATTGATATTACAGTTTGTACTTCTTTATTTACGTGATCATATTTCCTGTGTAACACTCCATTTTGTTTCTTCTTCATATCTGAAATATAGCGTTGGGTGATTAAAATTCATATGTTTATGCTCTAGTCATTGTTTCAGATATTTTATACACTTTTTCTGCTAAAATTGATATAGAATTCGTCTTTGATGCTCTATATTGATGGGCTGTTCCCTCATCTCTTCTGTTTCACCTGGATCAAATTGAATGACTGTGATGATGTGATTACCTTGCCTTTGATAAATCTTGTGTATACATCTTTGTGATCTTTTTATATGCATATGACTCCATGCCCAATGATTATGTGACTGTTTTAGCCAAATACATAAATCTTTAAATGTTATTTTAAATCTGGTCCTGTTAAATCTTTATTGAGAGATCCCTCTCTGGAAGAAAATACCAGTTTCTTCCTAAAGTGGTTTTGTTGTTACCTTGTATTTTACCTTTTACAACCTGGGTACATTCTGAGTGCTAACAGCGCTTGCATAGTTTTATCTCCGTATTGACAACAGTCTATATTGTATATACTTCATTGATTTGCATTGACGAAAAAACTATAATAAGTTGATCATTATCTTGAAGCATATGATTAGACTCCATGGTACTTAAACTAACAATGGGTTTAGATACTTGTACAATTATTCATGGGATTGGAAAATGGGGCACAATCTGCTCCATTCTTTATGTTTTTGATGGGGTTTGTGACTCGTTTATTGCACTCAGACAATCAACAACAATTTTAACTTCTTCCATTGCATTACACAGAACTTTAAGGAGATTAATGTTTGTACCTAGAATTTCTTGTTGTCATTCTTCTATGGACTTGAAACTAGTCTGGACTGCTTGGGTTATTTCCTCAGTCATTAGTTTAACATAAAAATTGTCCAAGCTAACGATATTTGCAGTTTTTTCCGCCTTCATTTCATTCTTCTTTCTCTTTGGATGGACTTGTTCTTTCTGAGGTTCTCCCCTCACTTTTTGATTCTGGGTCTATTGGTATTGAGGGGCTTATGACTTTCGATGAAGTCTAAATCCTCTAGAGGGTCTTCTTCTTCATTTTTATCCTCTGAGTTGTCTTCTTGTGATTGGTTATCCTCTTTTTGAAGTTCTTCTTCTGATACTGGAACACACCATTCCTTTGACCATTGATGGATAATTTCTTGGATTTCTTCTTATTTCATCATAAATTTGGTTGGTAGATTTTGACATTATGGCTATTGTCATGGCTACATGTAAATATGGTTAGGACTATCTCAAATTTAACTATGGGGTGAAACTAGTGAACAGTGGTGTCATCTAACCTGGACATGTTCTTTTCCTGGTGTTGTATAACTTCCCCGTGCATAAAGAATTCAATATTTCTCTATTTATGTCAGTCTTTTAGGTCCTTCTCATACCATAGGTTTTGATATTTTTCTCCTTCATAAGTCACTAGCAGGTCAAGCCATTAGTAGTCTTGTGGGTCAGACCATTCTACAAATGAAATTAAAAGTAACAACCATGAATGGTGAAATGGCTTACCCATTTCATGTGCGTCACTGACATCTTTTACAAGCTCATTCAACAAGAATTGACACTAGCTAATCTGATTTCCTACTGCATATAGTTTTGCAAGTGTAATTGCTCCCGCAATACACTAATACAGGTGTAACTTGTGGAGTAACTTGGAATCCAATACCTTGGAAGCAAAGCAAACAATGGGACTATCAATGGTACAAATAAAGAACCCCTTTTTTCTTTTGTGTACACCATAATTTTTCTTCATCTGCTTAGCTATTGCTGCTTCTTGATCCATTTTAGCAAAGGTGATGGGCCCATTCAAGTACATTGTAGGCCCATGATTATGGCGATCAGCTGAACATCCATAGGTATAGTTTTTCCTAACCAGAGAACCCCTTCATGAAAAAATAGAAGTAACAGCTTGACACAGGTGTTAATTTGTTTACTTCACCCAAAATGTGGCATATACAGCAACTATAATATTCCAGACTGCTCCAGTTCCTTTTCCCATTCCTTTTCAACAAATCATTGAGGCTCCTACAGTGTGTCCTGCACAATTTACGTATAGTTTCTGTGATCCAATTCTAGTTGAGTATTGGTATCATGATTAGCATAAGATAGATTTTTCACATTGGGTAAAATATCTTTCACTACCTTCACTCCTTTCGATATTAGTGGCACTATTAGTGGGGTCTTTGTGCCTTGAGGAACTCTAACTTCTAGTGTGTTTTTTCATCTGGGTGGGACATAGGGTGGAATTAAATTTCTTGTCTCAAAATCCTTTATTGCTAGTGGGGTTGGCTCTCAGGGTGTTTATGCTCTCTCCTTCCTTTTTCTGTTTCTGGTGCACTTTCCTTGATTAGTCCTTGGCGGACATGGTCTTTCCTTACCAACTAGCTTAGTACCATGTAGTTGTACTCCTAAATTAGCCTGTATATTAATGGGGGTTGTCTACGGTGGGATGTAACTAGTAGTATTATCCATGATCGAGGTAGGTGATACATACTTGGATTCAGTTGTGCTTGTGCTAGAAATGGAGATGACCATACTATAAATTCACTAGTTCAATGCTCAGGGTTGTAAGCAGTAGTAGTGTTCTTCTTGTGCCAAAAAGGAACAGAGTTCTGGTAGTGAAGCTTGATAAATACCTTAACTAATGCTATTTGTTCTTCACACACGCAATCAATTAATCAGAAAGGAATATGTCCTTTCCAACACATGGGCATACCATGGGATCATTGATCAAATATTTTTTCATTATACCACCATTGATTTGTAACTTAAATGGTAGTTATTGTTATAAATCGGGATCGTACCAAAAATATCGTTGTCATTCCCCCTTCCTTTTTTTTATCTCATATCTAGCAGGGTATCGTGTATGTTCACACATGCAAAATATTTCCACTTTTCACATTCCTTCTGAGACATGGATATTATGGTGAATGGATCATTATCTCTCAAATATTTTGTGATATTATAACACTCCATCTAGTTGTGTATAGTCATGCTACATTGATGGAATTTTGTGTCTATAACCAATATTTCTTCAAAGATCTTCTCCTTTATTACCTATAACAATATCTACTGTTGGGTGTTCACTTGTGAATTCAAATGTGTGGGTGAAGCTTATAGCTAAGATTTCACATTCAGTGGTCCCTCATCACAATTATTCTGATGTGTACCAACTTCTTGGTACCATTTCCAAATTTTGGATGAATTATTGAACCCATTCTTGTCGCGGATGTTTATGCCCAATCCTGCGACAATGCTCAATATGATTCCCAGGATCTGTCAGTCTTGTATATTTTGGATCAGGTCAACTGATCTCTTCTCCAAATATGATCTCCATTAATCTTTTAAACTATGGCCATTTGGAGATAGGTTGTTTGTGTGTACCCCACCATCTAGTGGGCATAGCTTTCAACACATAGTCCAAAGCAAACAATCGCTATGAGTATGTGACTTTTTCTTCAAATTATACCAAAAAAGATGAAAGGTTAGGTAATCCTTCATATGTAGGTAGCATGCTTGCTTCGGCTCCTACCCTTTGGAAAACTCCTGTTATTCTTTCACATCTTCGCATGGAGACTTCATGTATCATGTTCTACCAATTTTCCAGACCATCGCCTGAGTCGGGCGTGCACAAGCTTACACTCCACCAACTCAGGTTTTCATAACTTGTTGGGGTAATATATTCTTCCTTTGAAGACATGATGTTGTACAAATGGTCTATATAATTGTCTTTCCCTTCTCTATGTACAGGCTTGACATATCTATGTCCTTCAAGCGTATCAATTTGTGTAACCACTCTTATTTCATAATCTTCAAAAGACAAGATCCTCTTCTTGAAATTTACAATAGTTTGGTTTTCTATTGCCCAATCAATTCCTAGAATTGCATGATATGGGTTTGTGTCATCGACAATGTCAATAACTTCGAAGTCATCATATGTTCTTAATTTTTTTACTTCCATATGTACGTGAGTTATTATACTGATTAGTAGAATGTTCGACTGGTTCACAAGCCTTAGTTGAACATGAGACTAGTCCAATCGTGGATTATTCATTCTTTCCCATGTTTGTCTTGTCAATATATTGACATCCAAGACCAAATATAATATGATATAATGCATATCATAATCTCCTATATGTGCAGTAATTCACAGTTCTCGGCTTGTCTTAAGTTTTCTCCCGATATGATTAACTCTTTTCTTAGGTAGCAGCTCTTCTATGGTTTCTTCTATGAGTGTTTTTAGTTCTGTGAAAACATCTTTATCATTGTTAGTTCTAAACAAATTTTGAAAATGATTTAATATTACTAACCTTTTTCATTGGCAGCTTCCTAATTTGTTGTTCAAACCGTTCGAGCATAGCTCTAACTTATCCATATTTCGATGGTTGGTTGGTATCAGCGAATTTTTGTCACACCTCCAAGAAGACTTCTTTCTCTTGTTTGACATCTAGCGGAGATTTATTTTGTGTCGCAAGTCTCACCTGTAGTTGTACTTGCTGTGTATTTTGGTCTTCTCCCGTCACAACACCTCCTTTTGCAACTACAACAATGTGGGGTTGTCTTAGTTTGGAAGAAATCATCTGAATATTATTATTGGGATTTGGATAATTTTGCACCGGGTTGGGGTTAATGATAGTTCTATCCTACCATTTCGCAATAAGCTGTGGACACTATTCGATAGTGTGATCAAATGCTTTACAATATGTAAAGTTCTTTACATGACTTTGGCAACCTCAAGAAAAATGTCCTCTTTACCCACAATTATAGCATACGACATGGCCTCTTCCTTGACCAAATACTCCTCCTTGTTGTTGTCCTAGACCTCTAAAATATCCACCCCCTCTTTGCAGAGGGTATTGTTGTTATTGAGGATACTGTGTCTATTGGTATTGCGGTTGAGGATATTGTTGTTGCTGATATTGTGCAGGATGATACTGAGGTTGTTCTTATTCATCTTGCATTTGCTCATCATTTTTCATTAAGTAGGTATCCATCATCTTTTCTTGTAGTAGCTGAAGTGCTGTGCAATATTTCTCATCATGACCTAATGATATATAGAATTTACAATATAGACTAGATAATGTACTTACAATCTTATGTAATTATATACATTCTTCGGACTTGTGGCCCCTAGTCTGGCATATTCTACACCAAGGAATTCCTTTGGTTTTTAATGGGTTCGGTGCACCTACTATGACATAGTTCATCAGCTCCAGGAAATTATCTTTATGGTGTCCATTAGCTCTACATCTTGTACACCATAGTTCTTCATGAACTTCCTTTTCTATTTTAATGATGTGGAGCTGCACCATGAGATTGGCTAGTTGCAACTGAATTTGCGTCATTCCCAAGCTAGTATCTCCAACTGGTGAGTCATCTGATTTCCATTAGAGAAAATTTCAACTCAAAATGGGCCTGCTAAGGAAAATAATAAAATAATAGTTAAAATAATAAAATAATAAAATAAAATTTATTAATTTTGGAGGAAGAAAAGAAAAAAACTACTTTTTTGGTTCGTATTTTTGACATATCACCCTATGCTTTTACTCAAATTTCAATCGGGAGAGCTCATTGGATGCGGAATTAAATTCCGCATCCAGCGAGTACCCACTCGACATACTTTTTACGAACCCCTCTACCCTAAAAACAAGAAATATCTAAAAAAATGTGATAATGATTTCTTGTTTTTGGGGTAGCGAGGTCCATCAAAAGTATGCCGAGTGGGTACTCGCTAGATACAGAATTTAATTCCACATCTAATGAGATCTCCCTATCGAAATTTGAGTAAAAACACAAGGAGATATGTCAAAATACAAACAAAAAAATAGTTTTTTTTATGATACGTATCCCCAAATTTATATTAAAAAATTGTTTAAGACCTATACGGTAATTAAAATTTAAAGCAATTTCATTGGCTAACACATGATGACATGCAATTTTAATTTGGGTTAAAATGCCCAATTTCAGTTGAAATTTCCTCTAATGAATATTTCATTTATACATCTGAAATTCCTACCACACATTAGAGGAAATTTGGGGTCTAAAATGGGCCTTATAAGAAAATGTGCCAAAATAAGTTTTTGTGAGTTGGAATTCAAGAACCAATAGAATTTCAATAAAATAAGTCAACCATAATGGTTGAATTGGCATATTTGTCATTAAAAAAAACTACTTTTTTTGTTCGTATTTTCGACATATCTCATTGTGTTTTTACTCAAATTTCGATTGGGAGAGCTTGTTGGATGCAGAATTTGATTCCGCATCCAACGAGTATGCACACTGCATACTTTTGATAGACCACGCTACCCCAAAAACAAGAAATACTTGAAAAAATGTGATGATGATGTCATCATCACATTTTTTCAGGTATTTCTTGTTTTTGGGGTAGCGGGGTCCATCAAAAGTATGCAGTGTGGGTACTCGTTGGATGTGGAATCAAATTCTGCATCCAACGAGCTCTCTCGATTGAAATTTGAGTAAAAACACAGGGAGATATGTCGAAAATGCGAACACAAAAAGTAGTTTTTTTCTTTCTTCCTCCAAAATTAATTAATATTATTTTATTATTTTAACCATTATTTTATTATTTTAACTATTATTTTATTATTTTCCTTAGGAGGCCCATTTTAGACCCCAAAATTCCTCTAATTATACCCTTATCCATATTCTTTCAGATACAACTTGTCTCACTCAATTTGGAACTAGGATGCCTTAGATATGACCTTTTTACCTAGAACACCTATTTTATACTAGGGTTTTGGACTAGTAAAAACCCCTATATTCGTCAACAAATATATCTGAACATGTAATAGACCAGGATCTAAATTTTGAAATGGACATATCTTGGCTTGTTTTAGAAGTGGCTTTTAACCTTGATCTCTCTCCTTATCGAAAAAAAGTTGTAATGAAAATTCCAAGATTACTCGCTTTGTAGAAGCCATTCTTGAAGAAAGAACTATGATACCAAATGGTATGTAAGAAAGTCCCAGAAATGGCATAAAAAGAGAATAAATAGACAAGAATAGAGTAATCCATGTTTTATTAATAAATAAAAGAGATAAATAGAAATCCTATTCGAAGGAGAAACCTCGTTACACAATGTATTGAGTACACAAGAAAATACAAGATATAATGATCATGACTAAAATGAGAATATCTCCTTCCTATATATATAGGAAACCAAGTGTACAATAACAACTAATAGACCCACTAATATACCCAAGCCAACATGAATAATATCTAATACACCACAATGTAGTGGGTTATGTGACACCCTATATGCGGAAATGTTCACAACATTTAGGGATTAACATAGACCCTTAAAGGCAACACTAAAGAGGAAGGAAACATGGAGGAGCCCAGACAGGAAGCACCCAGGGATGAAATGCGAGAAGATTAGGAGAATCCTTTGGCTTCTTGAATCCAAAATATTGGCGTAGTCAAATATTTTTCTACTCATTATGAAAGGTCAATAACTTTGCACTATTTTTTGCACACTCTCTCTAACAACTTGTTGGACCAAGAAATCTCCAACGGTAGTCTATGAGATGAAATCCTCTCGGTGGTTGAAGAAAAAAAATGCCTCAACCGACTAATGGCCACCAAAATGAGAATCATGACTGAGCACATTGAAGCAAGCACCACAAGAGCAGTTTCCAACCTCCAAGCCTCTATGGAAACACCCATTATCATCACGAATGATGTTGGTCCTAACTAGGGTTAATCAAATTCATGGAAATCAGTTTTTTTGTTCTCCATATCAACTCTACTTTCGATAATATAAGACGGAAGAAAAATAGGGTTTTTCTAGCCATAAAGTAGAACTTTACATGATTTACAATAGTTATCTTAGGAAAAATATTAGGGTAGTAGGAATCATTAATAACTTTGTTGATAGTTTGGGGATTTAAAATCTCTTATTCAGTTTGGTTTCTCCAAGGGAAGGACGACCACTGTCTATCATTTTGATATATGTAACTTCGAATTTTTATTAGAATAGAAATGTTCTCTTCTTATTTACAAAAAATAATATGTAATTTTTTTAAGATATTCTTTCAGTTATAATGTATGTGAAAACTATCAAGTATCTCCTCTCATTTCAAGGATGGTACCTAGGGTAAACCATAGATATTTTAGTGCACAAGGCACAGCCAATGATAGGGATGGAATTCATTACAACAATATAATCATCATGAGCTCAATATGCCACTTATAGAAATAGAATTTTGGTGGAGGGATAGCATTACATTCTACAACCACTTGAGATATACCTCATTCACAATGTTTGTAAGACATATTTATACACTCCATTTTTGTGATAACATGATTCCATCCACCTTTTATTGTAATTTTATTTGTTTTTTAACATTATCATATCCCCCCTATAGGTTTAGACATTTTTTAATGTCTGGTACATTAAGTGAGGTTCTTATCCCTTTGGTTTGGATCATTATTTATCCTTGTCAGAAATCTTAGATTATACTTTCGTTATCTTCACTTGTAAACTTATTGAATCAACTTCAACATGTATTCCTAGTTTTGATCATTTTTTACTTTTAGATGCCTTCGAGAGGTCTCCAATTCTAGAACAATAGTTTTATTTTCGTGTGACAATGAATTCAAAGACAAGAATAATTAGCATTAACCACCACTTAGAATCTCAAACTTATGGAGAAAGTATAAACTGATAACAGAGGATTGCAAACAACCTTTAGTTTAACTATAACAAAAAACTGCACAACCCTCCTTTGCAAGAGTTGTGTAGATATGCAAGAATTTGATTTAGAAGTGTGTATTTCCTATTATAGAAAAAACATATTAAATTTAATGCTTCATTCAATTCCATAGTTACTTCAAAAAATGGGTTAGTCAAGCAAACCATACTAGACAATTTTCTTCACTAAATGAATATGCACATGGCCATACTTGGAGTAATAAATTGGACCAAAATTTAACATAGACCTTGATCTCCCTTCCGTTTTACTCCAAGAAAGTCTATAAATGAAGGCCTCTTCCTACCATTTTTACGAGTTCATTTGTAAGATTATGTTTCTATATTTTTTCCAAGTTGTAAATACCATATGTTTTCATCCTTCTTATTATGATTTATGAGTGGTTGTGTTGCAATAATTTTATCTAAAATGTGTTAGGACCTTAAACCTCATTCACCATTAGTATATTATCTATATAGTTAGGTTGGCATAGAGTTTAGAATACAACATACCCCTTTATCTCCTATTTATAACAACTAAAACTGATTTTAATTATGATTTTGAATTTTGTATTAGTGATATTGTAAAACGAGGCTTCCTGCTCCAAAATGCTTCTTATTCATTAACTCTATATTGTTTTCAATATGTGTAATTACTTAAAATTTCTATATTTATACAACTTGAGGCATTAAGTTCATAACATTTGGTATTAAAAGCTTACGGTTTTTTGTTGGATCCATAAAGAAGAGTCACCTTGCCATTTTTACCATAACATTTTTTTGGAAAGTTATAAATAATGGTTTCTTTAGACATAGAGAAGACATACTAAAGTATCCACGGGAAAATTTTAGATTCTAGTTACTCTATTTTTCAATCTATATGATATAGAATTTAATGTTTTTAATAGTCTTAAAACTAGTCCTAAATAGGTGTTCCTAGAAAAAGAGTTGCATATATAATTCTTGAAAGATATAAATTGAGCTCAATAGTTACATTAGAAAGAAGATAAATTATCCTATTATTGGATAAATTTTGGAAAAAAATCTAAAATGTTAGAGACATGAAAATTTGTACAAGTTGGCTCTCTTGAGAGGGAAAAAAATAAACAAGTTTTGGAAAAGTTATCATAACTTTCGACTAAAAGATTAGAATTTGATTAAATTTGTTCCATTTTAGAGAAGAAATATCGCACTAGTGTAAGCACATATTTCAAACGTAGAGGGGTCAAAACTACAAAGAAACATTCAGAAAGGTTATCTAGTTGGACATCTCCAAATAAAGGTTTAAAAGGAATTTTATCTTGAAATTATCAAAATTTCAAGTGGACAGTCTATTTTGGGTGATTCAAAAAGCGTGATGAATAAAAAATAAATAATTATAGATGAATATTATTTTTGTTTCAAAAGGAAAGAAGTATTGGAACATATTCTACAATTTCTTATCTACTTGAGACCACATCAATGACATATGAAAAAAATGAAGAGTTTGAGAGCCAAATAATCAATTTTCAGATCGACATTTAGGAACATGATGATATAATGTTGAAAAAGGGTGACTATTTTTTATTCCAAATATTGGATTAATTTCAGTTGACCCAAGTTCAGGTCCTTATTTATCAACAAGACCCAAGGTATATTCCCGACAGAGAAGGACTCCGTCGGCAACACCTGCAATGCAGATGAAGTCTCACCCAAGATATCTTATGGGGACTTCCCGAATGAGGTTTCTACAGTTATGTTGGGGAAGATGAGAATTATATTTATGTTCCTATTCATTCATTCAAGTTAATTACCTACCATTCTGTCGACATAAATAGCAACATATAAGATAAATCATTACCATTTATTTACTTAGTACAAATGCAGTAAATATATATGTTTATTCATCATTAAGCATGTGCAACACATTCAAATAAGCTCATCTATATCAATTATTCATTCAAAACAAAATGTGTACATTAAACACATAGAGACAAGATATAACGTGGAAACCCATCCAGGAAAAACCACAAAAGTGCTCTTCATCTGGCATGCGAATTCATTTTGCACCTATGTTCTGTGTGCTCATCTTCCAGACTCTTCTTTTATATCTTCTTAACAATCCATAAATTATTATCTCATCTCATGCTCTTGGGTTTTGTGCTCTCTCTCTCTCTCTCTCTCTCTCTCTCTCTCTCTCTCTCTCTCTCTGTATGGTTGATTCGCACCTAGTCTGGATCAATCCTCTTCTTTCCTTCGACTCATCTCCAACCCACTCTAACGACCAATTGTTAGGTGTTATATCATCTAGATTAATTTACCTAATATTTAATTATTGACTGGGGTTGGTAGGCTTAGAGTTGACACAAAATATATGCGAAGGTAGAGGGGTTTCTATGGTGTCCTGGGAATATTTTAACAAACAAAAGATTGAAAGATCTTTCAAAATGAAAAACCGAGTCAAACTCCTAAGAATTCAACTATTAAGGGAATGAAACCAGAACAGAATAATAAACTAGATAATTGATAATTTCTTATAAATAAATAATATTTAAACTAAAAAAGATACTATCAACCACTAACTTTTTAAATGGAAAACTAAGATGCAGGGAATACCTAACTTATAAACAAGTAGAAAACTTAATAAAAAGATATAGGTAGAAAACTTAATAAAGAGAAACAAGTAGAAAACTTAATATTAATATCTTTGAATTCTGTCCTACAAGTCTCTTTAAGTAATCACACAATGTAAAAAGAAGATCCTAAAACATACTAAGGATAATACATATAACACTGAATTTTACATGCAAACGGATAAATCGATCCAAAGGCTTGAACACAAAACAATAAATCGGTAAAAATAAATCAAAAACAAACTCAAGAAACAAAACATAAAATAACTCCAAACATATTCAAAGTAAAAAGAAGTAACGTAACTCTTAATAAATAACCTAAAACAATCCAAATTTAACTTTAATGTAAAATAGAACTATCATCTAGCTATTACAGTTAAAGCATACTTCAAATATTAAAGAAACATAACTTAAAGCAATCTCAAAACACATTAAAAACATTAAAAATGAAACAATGGGATGAATGACAATCTGCACTGTAGATTTGAAAGCGGTGGTTGAATGACAGTTTAAACATGTTGTCTGAATGACAGTCTGCACAGTTAAAATAGTAGAAAATAACCTAAATGAGATAATCTTCAGCTGAATTCGTGTAGATGTAAATCTAATGCATGAAGGAAACAAGTAAAACTACTTATTAATCAAATTTGATAGTGAAATAAACTTAAACAAATTCATGAAAAGAAATAATTGCATATTAATAAAAAAAACTGAAATTCAAATTGCATAACTTATAACAGAAAGGAAATAAACAGAGCTAAATCTATTTAAAAGAAATATATTCTATTTGCTTGCAAATAAACTGAATAGTAATGCAAAAAATAAAATGACTGAAATTAAATTAAAACAAACTATATGCCGAGTTAGCTATCTAATTTCAGAAATAAAATTGCTATTACAGGAAATAACAATAATCTAATGAAAATAAACTAAACTAGATATAACAGAAAGAAAAGAATAAGATTACACAGAAGAATGAACCTCTGGTTGATGAGGGGCCCTCTCAGTAATCAGGGGTGTTTCCTGGCTAACACTTACCTAAATGCAATCATCAATAGCAAAGCATACAACTCTTTATTAAAACGATGGAACAAAGTTACATAATTCTTCTTCAAAAACAACTATCTAACAAATGAAATGATCAAATCTCTAACTCTACAAGAGGAGGTGTTTATATACAATGTTTACAGGGATGAGAAAGTCAACCCTTTAGTGGTCCACTTCTCTCTAAATTTAGTCAATCCATAAAGGCATTTCACTAATCTAACTCCAACGCATAGGATCTTCCTTCTTCGGTGTGTGCCGGCTCTGTTCATTGGACGATGTAACACACAAGATCCCTCTTCATTGCAGATGGTTCTATTCAGCATGCGTGATGTGGTGCACAGGCTCCTTTGTTAGTGCGGTTGGTGAAGTAGTGGCGAGCAGAGACAGCATACACGGGCGAGTATTTGGGAACGCGGGTTAAATGCATCGACCCAATGCATGGACTATTGGTGAGGTGTCAACGAAGGAGGCCGTAGGTTGGCGAATCATTTAGAAGAGAGCTTCATTACCCATATGTGTGGACAGTAAATAGTTTGCAGGATGCTTCAATCGTTTCAATACCTAGAATCAATTATCAACAGTGCGTAGTCTGGTTAATGATCTAGATGGAAAGTTGAATAGCGAGCTGAACCGTTAGTTGGATATGCTGGGTGCAGATCTATGATGAATGCGATTTCTATTTCCTGGTGCGCTTAAGAACTATGGTATGTAGTAACAACATTTAAATGTGTGGAAACCTGCCAATGAGTTTCACGCAGTGAGCTGGATGTGCTGTGTGCATGGCTAGCTGCATGCATGTTTGTTGTTAATTCATCCAAAAATATTATATAACCTGCAAAAAAATGTACATATAAATTAATAAATCAAATTCTTCTTCAAACCATGTCAATTTTAATCAATAAAATCATAAAATGATAATAATAAATGGATTTTATATAAAGCTTAAATACATTCATACCTGGGGCTGAATAGTGATCTGCGTGACATAAAATATGCAAAAGATGACAAAACATATGTTTAAATGAGTAATTTAACTACCAAAAATGATAACAAATCTAGGATGAACACCAACCCACACACAACTTGGGTTTGTGCTTTTATAAGCTTTTCTGCCTTTACAATTCTTGATCCAACCATTGACTAACTCTCAATTGTCAGTCGAAAATTTGTCTTTCTATTTTAATACATTTAGATATATCTAAAAATAGGCACTATCTGGCCCAAAAAATATCATATTTTATTACTAAAAGAAAGATTTTAGTCTAACTAACTCTTCCCACAAAATCAGCTAAACTTTGCTTTCTGAATGTTTTATTACTCTTTTTTTTGTGTTCTTTCTATCGCAGCTACTTCCATAAAAAATTTCCTCATCTTGCGATCAAGATCTTGCAAACAGAATGTTCACCTTTTAGATCATTATTCTAGTTCTTTCTTCTTGACTTTTCATAGGTCCAACAGGTCCCCAACACTCACATGTCGATCATCCCAAGCCACATCAATATCAAACTTTTGTAATTGCGAGCTTACTTTGAAAATCTTGGAATATTTTCACTACATGTTTAGTTTCCTATCGCACTTCTTCTTCTACAAGTTCAAAAATGATGTTTTCCAAAGTTGATACTCTTGTCAACCCCATGGCTTGTCATATCATTTCATGTACATGATGAATGAGAACTGTAACTTTCTCAGCCTTTGCTTGAATTTTTGCAACATGGTTGCTTCTTTTCCAGCTGATGGGTTCATATTTTGGCCACTTGCTGATGTAGTTTCTTCATGTCAACATCCTTGGCCATTTTGTCTACTATCGACTACTTCTTTAGATCGCTCTTCAATTTGTTGAAGTCTTCCTTAATAGTATGAACTACTCCATTATTTTTTCTAATTCTTCGTTGTTGATCAACTTAAGCTTCCCATGACTAAGAAACTTGCTTGACCACCTTGGCACAAAGTGCCTCTTCTTCTCCAATCTTTGTTGCATCCTCAGTCATTGCTTTTATTCTTTTTCCAATACCTATGAAGGTGTACTAGGCTTTATCTACAATTCCAACACCTGGACCCACTTATGGAGGCTCTCTGTTATTTCTCCAAGTCGAAATACCTTGGGCTCTGAAAAAATTTCTTTTGTGATTCCTTCATATGTGAAACTACTACAATCTAGCGTAACAACTGCATCTAGCCAATGTCTATCCTCCAAAAATGTTTTTTCTTTCTGCTCTATACCTTGGACTATTTTCATCAACCTATTAATAATTTTGTGGGAAGTTTTCACCTGATTAACCAATGCATGTTCCCTATTCTTCATCTTTGTTACTGTGACATTCTGAATGGCATGCATTTCATACATAGGTAGTATAGAAAAATATTTTTTGATATGACCAAGGTCCTTGACCATGGTACTTAGCTTTGGTGTGCCTAATTCAATTGCTTGACATAATACTTGAATCTTTATATGCGGAGCTAGGGTTTATTCTTGAACAAGTCTCTCTTTCGATGGTCCATGTTGGTCTAATGACACTATTGAGTAGGGTGTTTGTTTGACTTCCACTATAACCTCTTTTACTACTTTACAAAGTGTCTGCACTAAATTGGTTATGCTACTTGTCAACTCTATTTGTCTTCCATCCATTTTTCTACAGCTTTCATTGGAAACTTCTACCATTGTTTCCTTTAAAAGGGTGTAATCATTATTGGTCAACCTTTCTCCTTTTTTTAATTTTTCTTGACTTTTTTGAATTCCTTCCCTTATCCTCTAACTTTGGATCTATCGGGGTTGTGCTTGATTCATCAGGACTATGAGAGATTCTTTGGGTTTATTTGACTGGTGGATCACCCCCTTGATCTCCATTCCCCTTTTTCAATGGATCATCCTACATAGCTCTTCTTCTATAGATAGTTGATCATTTGTGACAGCCACTATGTAGGCCAATCTTGAACAATGGCATCAATTTCAATAGTAAATAGGTGAAATTGGATTGCCCAAGACTGCTTCTTTGGGTCTTGTTGCGGATCCAAAAATATGTGATGAACCCCAAGTGAAAAATGTATAATATTATGAAACTGCTTGACGACTTTCATAGTAATTATGGCTTTCTTCTTAATATAGTATCGAAATGCTTCTCCTTATAAAAAGAACTTGACATTATTATCTTTTTGTTTCTTACTTTTTTCCTTTTCAAGCCATATATTCTGGTATCGATCTCCTCGATATTGGACTAGAACATCTTCCCCTTGGTAGTTTGGTGGTTCCGACCATGTTAAAAAAGAAATCAAAATGAGTAACCACGAATAATGAAATGGACTACTTTTTCCCTGTAGTTCTTCAGCATCTACTAAAAGTTAATTCATCAGATAGGTCGACTATTTGAGTTGGCCACCCCATACACACTACTCTACCCCAACAATTATTTTGGTAGTACATTGGTTCAGTTGCATTTTTCTGAGCATCTTTCTAGATAATAATTTAGTCACAAACTGAACAGGAGTATCATTAATGGAGGCGATAGAAAAGCCTCTCTTGTCCCTTGTCAGCTCATACTTATCCTTCATTCAGTTTTCCAATGTTGTATCTATGTCTTTCCCTATGAAAAATGGTGTTGGTTTGAATCATGTAAGAGGGAGCCCTATGATTGATGCTATCATCTCGAGATCCACTGAATATTTTCAGTTGAGCCATAGATAACCACAATGGAAGAAAACCAACAAATAATTTGCGCAGGTATTAATTTATACCGTGGACCCAAAATGTGGCATATGCATGACCAACAATATTCCATATGTATCCAATCCGCATGCCCATTCCATTGGAACTATGTGGATGGGGCCATTCTTGGTCTCACAAATAGTAGTTAGGTATCTTTCCATCACGAGTTCTAGAATTATGTAGGTCATCATCACAAAACCCCATTTTCTGCAAATTTGGAATAATGTTGGTCGTTACCCTAACTCCTTTTAGTACTACTAGTGTGACCAATGAATAGCTAGGATTCTTTCCTTGTATAAACGTAGCTACATGTACTGAATTAAGTGGGACATAATATGGAAACATGGATGCAGATCATGTTACTTCATCATCTGGTGGAGACACTGTTACGCATAATTTTCAACTTGAAGAACGTTTGCTTTTCGACATGCCAGGTGGTTCTGGTTCCAAATTAACTTCAATCCTCTACTCTAGCTATGAAGCAACCTCTGTGTGCTCTTCCATGATTGGCATCAATGACAAAATATCAATACCCAATTCTTGAACTATGGTCATGTTAGAAAAAAAATGACCATACTCTGTAAAACAATGGCTTCAAATCTTTTAGTTGCACACAATAATTCAACTCTCTCAGTAACATGAAATAGAATGAATGAAACTTCATCATGAAGATGATATATGTGTACCTATTTAATCAGTCATTCATTCGCATGATTAGGAAATAACTGGAAAGGTGGCAATGATTTCTATCACATGGGGCAATCTTTCTAATCATTACAATGAAACCCCCACTCAAACCATCACTTTTCCTATTAGTTCAATGGTAGTTATTATGCATTAATTGCAGAAGTGACTAAAGAGAATGTCACCGAGATCTTCCCACATCTTCTTATTAACTACTAACCAACTATCACTTGCAACAAAAATTCATTGTGCAATAGTAATTCTCTTCTTATGACAAGCATATGTATTAGGACATGGTTTTTCCTTGCGATAGACAGACAGTCTGCAATGATTTTCCTTATTTGCGACCCGCAGAGAGTCCATGACATTTTTTCTTCTGCGATAGACAAAAAGTCTACAACCAAAACACTTATAAAAAAAAGCGATCATAATTTTGTAGAATTAATGCTCATAAACAACACTAAAAAATGTGTGAACTTTTGTCTTTTTCTTTTTCTTGTTTATTTTCTTCCTTTTCTTTTTGCATTTCTCATCATTTTTTTCAACTCTTTTTGAGCTCTAAGTAGATGAAATTATGGCTATCTTGGTAAGGCTTTATCTGACTTTCATTCACCAACCCCTTGAAAGGTGTTCCATCTAATTTATTCAATTTCACTACTCCTCCTTCAGTGATGTGAATAACAATATATGGTCCCAACCGATGTTTTCTAAGCTTTCCAGGTTGCTTCAAAAACTTACTGTCATACTAGAGAACAATATTTCCAATGTGAAATTGCTTATTCTTGATATGTAAAAATGCCAAGATTTTTGTCGCTCCTTCTCGTCATTATGATGATAGCATGCGACAAGATGCTCTTCCTCCAACTGGACCAACTACAATAGTATTTCTTCTACAAAACCAACCTCAATCATCTCTATTATCGCAACTATCCTTAAACTACATACACTATACTCCATCAGCATGACAACCTCTTTTCCATAAACCAGTCGAAATGGAGTTTAGCCTATCAATTTTTTCATTAGAGGAAATTTGAGGTCTAAAATGGGCCTCCTAAGGAAAATAATAAAATAATAGTTATTAATTTTGGAGGAAGAATAAAAAAAATACTTTTTTTGTTCGTATTTTTGACATATCTCCTTGTGTTCTTACTCAAATTCTGAGCAGGAGAGCTTGTTGGATGTGACATTCAATTCCACATCCAACGAGTACCCACACTGCATACTTTTGATAGACCTCACTACCCCAAAAACAAGAAATACCTGAAAAATGTGATGATGTCATCATCACATTTTTTCATGTATTTCTTGTTTTAAGGGTAGCGAGGTCCATCAAAAGTATGAAATGTGGGTACTCGTTGGGTGCAGAATTAAATCATGCATTCAACGATCTCTCTCACTTGAAATTTGAGTAAAAACACAAGGAGATATGATGAAAATACAAACAAAAAAAGTAGTTTTCTTTTATGACAAATATGTCAATTCAATCATTATGGTTGACTCATTTTATTGAAATTCTATTGGTTCTTGAATTCCAACTCACAAAATTTATTGTTGGCGCGTTTTCTTATAAGCTCCATTTTAGACCCCAAAATTCTTCTAATGATAGGTGGTGCGATATTCCCATAACACTGCATATATTTTTTTATTCAAACAATCTCTTTGATCATTACAGATATTTCTAAATGTATTCTCAAGAATATTATTGAAGGCCTTGACATCAACATTTTCATGTGGGTGATATGGTGTTGTCTTCTGGTGCTAAATTTGGAATTCCTCAGTTAATCTATCTGTCAACTGATTCACAAATTTTGTTCCCTAATCACTTATCAAAATATTCGGGCATCCAAATAGGTTCACTACATTGTCAAACACAATTCTAGAAGTGGTATCAACAGTAGAATCCTTTATTGGCACTGCTTCATCCCATTTGGTCAAGTAATTAGTCATAGTGATAATGTATCATTCACCTATTCTTTTCCCTAGTGGATTAACCAGTCCAACAAAATCAACAACCCATTTGTTAAAATCCTATAAATTTATCTGAGGTACATGTGACATTTCATCTCGTCGCGATGGATTTCTAGTTCTCTAGTAGATATCACAGCCGTGACAATAATATTGATCTTTCGTGTGCAATCTAGGCCACCACGATCCTACTTGTATTATCTTCCATAATTTATCTTTTCCTGCATAATGTCCTCCTGTGACACCAGGATGTGCTTCATTCAATATCATTGGTTGTCCATGCTCCAAAACGCAACAACAAAGAATTTATTTTCATCCCATTTTGTATAACTGTCTAGCTATCAACTTGAAATATGCAGCTCTTACCACTAACTATTTCTTTTGTGCTGTAGTGAATCTCACTGGTGCATATCCTGTACTCAGCAATTGTATAATATCTCTATAATGGTCATCAAACATATTGACCCAAATAATTGTGCATGTGGAAGACTATCGTCGAGATTTCTAGGTTCTTCTCTACTTTCTAGTCTCGACAAATGGTCGGGTCCTGAATTCATTTGACCTAGTTTAACAATGATCTCAAAATAAAATTCATGGAAAAGGAGAAGCCATCGACATAAATTCTCCCCCCCGCCAACACTGTATTATTAACCAAGTATTTCAAAGCAGAATCGTATGTGTACATCTTGAAATTCCCACCCAATAGATGGTGTTGGAATTTTTGAATAGCATATACCATATCTAAGCCTTATCTTTCTGTCATGGTATAATTCTTCTTTGTTTTTGATAATTTTCAGCTAGCAAAGGAAATAGGATTATCAATAGACCCATCGTTTGGTTGTGCTAGTACAGTGTCGAGTGCGATAGAAGACACATCAACATGTACATGAAACTCCTTTTTCGAGTATGGAGGATTTAGTATGGGTGTAGTAACCATCTTATTCTTTGGAACATCTAGAATCTCTTGGCATTGTTAAGTCCACTGAAACTTAACATCCTTATTTAATAATTTTTCCATAGGAGTAATCACCTCTACATATCCTGTGATAAATTTTTTATAGTATCATGTATGTCCCAAATTAATTCTTATCTTCTTTACTATCGCAGGTGGTGGTAGGTTGATGATGCTTACAATTTTATCTAGGTCCATCAAGATTCCATCGTGACAAACCACATGACCCAACATAATTGCAAAAGGGGCACAAAACATACATTTCTATAAATTCAGATAAATATGATACTGTCAACGTCATTCGAACATCATTCTGAGGCTCTCAATATCCTCTTTTATGATTCCAAATATAGTTTAATGATCAAAATAGAATTCAAGAAACGTATGGATAAAATATTTGAAGCAAACAATGACTATACTGGAAAATATAGTAGGTTAATTCTTGATTCCAAAAAGAATCATTGTATACTGGAAACATCCCAACTCCATTGCAAATTTTTTTTTATGTCGATATTCCTTCGTAATTTTGATCTAATGGTAACTCAATAATCCCTCACTAAATCAATAGAATTCCTAGCCCGCTACACTCTCCAATACTTCATATATGAATAGAGTAGGAAATGGGTTGTGTAAGCATACATCATCCACTTTCCTTAGGTCAACACAAATACTTCACCATCACTTTTCTTGTCATGTGCTACCATCGGATTGATCCATTCAAATTATTCAACAATTTTTATTATTCTTGCATCCAGCATTTGATATAACTCTGTTTTGACTTTTTATTTGTACCTGGGATTGAGCCAATCCAATCATTGATTAACAAGTTTTGCATCGGGCTTCCATGGGAGTTTCATTTTTCCATGATCTCAGACAATTCCCTTCATTTCCAAAAACTTAGTGGGGAACATATCTTGAAACTCATACAGTAGGTCTGTAATCTTCCCAACAATTTCATTGTCCCAATAATCTCCAATATTGGCAAACTTTGGATTCTCTTGGAGAACTAATGTTTACATTGTTTATATTCAATGGATTTAGAAACTTTTCATTCGACGCACCTGATCCTTCCACCATGTGAGTTCATTCATACTCAGGTATGTTTACATCATGAGGACTATCATCTAGTTCTCTTGTTACATTATAGCAATCCATCCAGTGTTAGACAGTCGCGCTACTTTGAAAAAAAAAAATTGATATAGGAAAATATTCAAATATATTACTCATAATATCTTGTAGAGAATCATCAATCAATGGATGATCATCATCAAATTCAAACTTTTGGGTGAATCTGGAAGCTAAATCTTCCCATTCTATTGTTCCTCATCATATCTTAATCGAAGAATACTAGCTCCTTGGTATCATGTCCAATGTATGTACAAATTGATGGACCCATCCCTGTCGTGGACATGCTTCCCATGTTGCACACCAACACTCAATGTGATCGAAAAGACTAGTCAGTACTGTGTATTTATTTCTAGTTTACATCACCTTCTCTCCAAATCATACTTCCATCAATCTCCATATTTGGGGTCATTCTGAGGTAGACTATTTATGTGCGACCCACCATCTGGAAGGTGTAGATTTTAGTGCAAAGTCCAAATATGCCAGTCATTGAGGTTCTATTACTTTCTCTTCAAATTAGGTAAAAAAAAGAGTCCATTTTAGGTAATCCCTCATAAGTAGGTACTTTAGATACCTCAATACCTACCCATTGCAAATATTTTGTAGTTTTGGCGCATCGTCGCATCAACACTTTATGTAATCGGTTCTGCCAATTTTCAAAAGGTTGTCTGGAATCTGATGTGTAGGAGCTAACAATTTTTCAGATGAGTTTTTTGTCAGCATTCATATTCACATAATCATCCATTGTATAATTTATATTATATATATGGTCTATGTATCCATCGTTTCCTTCATTATTTATTTTCTCGACATACCTCTTTCCTTCTAGAGGATCAAGTGGTGTGACCACCCTTAGTTCGTCAGCTTCAAACGTTAATTTGCTTTTCTCAAAATTGATAATAGTTTAGTTATCGATGGACCAATCAATCCCTAGAAGTGCATGATATGTATTTTTACCATCAACAATGTTGATCACCTCAAATTCTACATAAGTGTGAATTCCTTCTATCTCGACAAGAACCTAAGTCAATCGACCGATAGGTAAAACCTACGACTGATTTGCTAATATTAATTGGATAAGATACCATACTAGTCTTGTATTTACCATACTCTCCCAAATTTTTTTGGTAAGAATGTCCACATCATATCCCATGTCTAAAATGATATAGTTCATGTCATATTTTCCAATCCGAGAAACATTATGAGTTCTTGACCAGTCTTCAATCTTTTCTGAATATGTTTAACCCTCCTTTCTAGTTGCACATATTTGTGATATTCATCTATCAAAGCTCTCAATTATATGACAATATATTTATCTTGTATTATTCTTAAAAACATTTAAAGAATTATTTTATCTTACTAACCTTCGTTGTCGGTTTCTTTTGAAATAGTTGTTCAAATCTTTAAGGCATGTCTAGTATTGGTCCTTCATTTTGTGCAATAGCAGAGGTCGACGCATGATTTTTGTCAATAAATTCTTGTCATGCATGCATGAATACTTGTTTTTATTTTTGGAAATTGAGTGGTTCTTTATTTTGTGGGGTCGGTTGCACTCATGGTTGTCCATATGGTGTGTACTGATTGACCCCAGTTGCAACACCTCCTCTTGTCATGATGGAAATACTTGGATCCCATGATTCAGTAGATATCTTTTGTATGTTTAGATTGGGATTCTAGGGTGGGTTCTGATTTCCCACGTTCCTTTCCTACCATTTCACAATTAACTAAGGAAACTCTTTGAAAGTATGGTAAGAATATTTACAATATGAATAGGTCGTATTAGGATTTGTTCAGTCCCTAGAAAAGTGTCTAGGGTTCCTACAATTATAACATATAAATTTTCCTCTTCTATGACCAAATCCTCCTCCTCGCTCTCAACCTCTAATAATTCCACCCCCTATGTTGAGGGTATTGTGTTTGCATGTATTGATCCTGAGGGTACTGCTTCTAAATAAATTGTTCCCAAGCTCATTCAACCTACATCTATTCGTCATTCTTCATCAGGTACGTGTTGAATTTATTTTGTTGCAGTAGCTGATATGTTTTGCAATATTCCTGGTCGTGGCCCAATGACGGACAAAATTTACAGTATAGACTAGATGGTGCACTTCTAATTTTCTGTAAGTATAAACATTCTTCTGACCGATGTCCTCTAGTTTTACATATTCGACACCAAGACATCCCTTGTGAATTCATCAGATTTGGTGCTTCTAATGTGACATAATTCATGAGCATGAGAAAATTGTCTTTATGATGCCCTTCTATAATGAATCTGGTACACCATATTTATTCTTATACTTCCTTTCCTTTATTGATATCCTGAAGTCGCAGTGTAAGGTTGGAAACTTGTGATTGGATTTGCATCATTCTTGCACCAATTTCTCAGATGGGTGAGGCTTCAAAATTCATGGCGATATTAAGAGCTTTGCTCTGTGATACAAATTTATGTTGCATTAATGGGATACATATATACGGTAACATCGCCACAATGGACCATTCTTTTTGTTGGATGTCTGACGTTTGAAAGCTTACTTTGAACATCAAATTCTTGAACCTTTGTCTCTGGAGTGGTGTCCCTTCTCATCACAAGTGTAGCATCTAATGTTGGAAGGATCTCTTCCAAGTTCATTTTGTCTTTTGTTGTGATGAAGGTCCTCTTTCTTTCTATGATTTCTCGTGGTGTGAACTATGGGATCTTAATCTTCAGTTTCTCCCATCTTCTCCTATATTGGTATGAGTCGAGCTTATTCTTATGTGCATTCTTCCCATAGTTTGTTGAAGGAGATCAAGTTCCTTCTTGCACACAATCCTTGAATGAATGAATCTCATGATCTTTGGAGGCCATTCAAGTTGATCATAGAAATCTATCCTTATTCCACATTCTCTTCGACTGCTTCACTTTGTTCCTTGATTTGAGCAACCATTGTTAAGTAGGACTTCCTGGCCTTTGAGTTTTGTATCTTCACATTCTTCCAATTAATTTTCTTTCCTTCGAACAACTTCATCAAAGAATCAAACACTTACTTTGGTGTCTTCAAGGATGACACTTATGGGATGACATGATCCTTAATAGAATCCGCAATGATTCTCTTATCCTTAACCAATTTCTTCTTATGATTAGCCTTAGCCTCATCTCCCTCTGTCTCTAGAACTTCCTTACTAATCCAATTCATTTTCTTCAAGGATCAAGAAGATCCTATACTTCCATGCTCAGAAGTTGTTTGCTTCCCCAATCTTATCATTAAGTTGGGTGTGATTAGTAATTTTGAAATGAGAACCTCAAATGGAAATAGAAAATATTTAGATCTTATCGAGTTGTGGTGTCCGAACTGGTTCTAGAGCTCATTGTTATAGGTTTGTTAGAGAAACCCTAATTTTCCAAACTTGGAATTTCAAACATCTGATTGGATGGAAATATGCACCTCTTCAAGGTGATTTTTCCAATGTACTCCTTTTATTAAAATTGGGGTGGAAATCCTTTGAAACTTGATGTCCTAGTTTCTTCTTGAAGTGTCCTTGAATGTTCCATAGTAAAAAATTGAAATTCGACATAATGAGAAACTTCTTCCATAGAAATATGCAACTTCCTAGAGAGAATATGATGGTCTTCCTTTTTCAATTGATTGGTGGAGGGAAGTGCCCGGAACAGGGAGCCATGGTTTCTTTAATTTCTTCTACAAAATTACCTAATCTTGTTTTTTTTGTATCTCTGAAGTTTCCAGTCCTAAAGCTATGAAACTTCATCCTAAGGTAACCCATTTTGTCTTATTTCCAACCCCATAAGTTATAGTAAAGTTGGATTCACTAAGTGGGACTTATGATAAGTTTAACAAGGTGACTATTTTTAGGATTGTTCAACATAGTGAACTTGTGCAGAACTGATTCACATCAAGGGTCTAAAAATCGGACCACATAAACATAACATTCTACCCTCTTCGATAATGTATCCTATTTAAAAAAAAGTGAAAAGATTCTTGAAATATTTTGTATTTTTGGCATAAATTTTTTCTTGCAAATCGGAATTGGGAATACTTTGGACCATTGGAAATTTCTTGAAATTATCTACAACTTTGTTGTTCTGAGTTTTTCCTAATTCCTTACCATTTGTTTGAGGTGGGAATTTTTGTAAAAACAATATTTTAAAAGATTTTGTTTACTAAAACGCCCGCCTCGGACAAACAGTAAGGAATTAGGAAAAACTAAAAACAAAAAAGTTGTATATAATTTTTAGACCTTTCTAATGGTCTAAATTCCACCTAATTCCAAGTTACGAGAAAAATGTTATGCCCAAAATAAGAAATATTCTTGGAATATTCTAGTCGTTTTCAATTAAGATACATTTTAGGAAAAATAAAACCTTATGAAATATAGTTTGTTCTCTATCTAAAAAATTTTACAAAAATTGATTTGGACCTTCCTAGCTTGAGATATAGCAATTATCCCTAGGTCAACTGTTTATGACTATATTCATGAGGAGGTTGGAACCCTAATTTGGAGGAATCATTTATACTAAAGTATAGTGAATATGCTGCTAAAAGTCCCACATAAGGTAAAGAAATATTTCATCTTCGGCATGTAAAAGTTTCAGATCCAAAGATTCCTCAAATATCTATTTATAGTGAAAGTCCCAAGATTACTAGATTTTTGTATTCTAGGGTTTTCATGTGTGAAACCGTAATCTTTAGTAGCTGCCATTGTAGCAGTATTTCAGCTGCACAATGTCTTTTTTAGAGTGGCTTTAATACCATGTTATTTTTCTAAGTGAATTTACTTAGGATATTTATCTGAAAGAATAACAAGCACATCAATAGTTAAAAGATACATAAGATACATAAGACGCATATATTTTCATGGGGGAAACCATAAAGGACAACACCCTATAAACTTCCTTAAAATAGTTCTATCACAAGGAAAAGATCACAAGATGAATAACCCAAGAACAATATGTCTTATCATCCCTCTCTCTTCCTCCTCATTTTCCTCTCTCTCCTAATGCTCACATGAGAGAGTGATACATTGTGTTACAAATGAGGAGGGTGCCTCCCTATTTATATTCTTTTGTTGAGTAACTAACTTAACTAACTAGGGTGGGAAGGTAACCTTTGGGGCCAACCTACCTAGAAATACACAAAGTACATTCTCCTTCATTTAACCTAGGGACTATTGCCCCAACTTATAATAGAGGGTTTACCTCAGTTACCATACATAATGATGACATACCGAAAGGAGGGAAACACATATCCGATGGGGGTACTACAATATACAATAGTAATATACATCATAAAATATTTTGAAGTTACAATTACATAAACAGGATTCACCTACCAAAAACAAAGGTATGACATAAATATTTATCATTTCAGTAACTTAAAATCAATTTTCTTGAAAATATACGAGTTCATGGGTAGGGAGAAGTTATACCTTCACTAATAAACATAGAGGGCCATGGGTTTGCTCCTAATGGATTCCCTCTCCTCCTTCTCCCATGTACATGAAAATAAGCTAAGTTAGCATAGTTGAAAACCATGACAAATCGTATCAATTCAAGAGTAAAAATAAAAATGAACTTTAGCCGTTCATACCTGTATAACCTTTGTGGTTTGGAAAATCTATGCCATAATTTCGCAGGAAGGTATCCAATCTACCACACACAAAACAAGTTATGGATGAGACCGTACAGAGAAGAAATGAAAAACACACAACCATTTAAACACTAACATAAATCCTTTAAACAACTCCAAAAAAATGCAGTGTATAAACTAAGAAAAATATTGCAGACCGATGAAGAGAAAGCATGGCTACAGCTCAACACCATGGAGCGATTGAGAAAAACCTCCAAAAACCATTAACAAAAAAACCAAACAAGAAAAATCACAACCAAATGAATGTGAAGTTAAAACCCTACAAAAACTATTCAATGACAAACACTAGATTAAGGACAACTGGAGAGCGACGATCAGTCCTCTCCACAAAGAGCACACTGGCCATTTAATATTCCTGGTTGCACTATCAACTCATAGCCATGGCTTATGACAAAGTTTAAACACGTCATTAAAACTTCATTTAAACCCTTTGTTATCGTAGTTGGCCTTCACCTTGTATCTCCCATGGTTGCATGCAATTTTTGCACATAAAACTTTGATAACATAACCACACTGTTACCCTCTTCAAGTACCTTATGAAGGTAAGATAAGAACATTATTATGACGCATAAAATGTATGCCCAAGCGTATTATGTCTTATCACCTATTAATATAATCATACCATATAATTATTACCCCCCTCATCGCTTACAAATCCCACAAGCTATTATGCCAAATTGTAGGCAAGGTAAGGTCAAAACATAATCTTGAACACATAAACCTTATGTATAGAAGTATAGTTAGGACTACGTCCAAAAGTCTAAGATTAAATCAATTAGAGGAAATTTGGCGTCTAAAATGGGCCTTATAAAAAATGTGCCTGGATGAGTTGGAATAGAGTTGTATTTTTAAAGCCAATAGAATTTCAATATCCTTGGCTAACCATTATGGTTGAGTTGGACATATAATGCTTATGTGTCATTATTTTATTTGACAATAGCTAACTCCATATCAAACTCACCTTAGTTAAGATCGTAAAATGATCATGTCGAAATATGATATATATACTTGAAATAATAAATATATAATATTATATTTGATCACTACTTCCAACTCATTTAAAAAATAACTCTCGCATTAATTAAAATTATAGTGGAGACATTTTGAAATACTAAAAACATTTACTAATCAATATTTAAAAAACAAAACTAAATAGTATTTAATTTTAAAAGGACTTATCTTGAAATACTAAATAAAAATAGTTAGTATTTTTAAAATTACTCTCCATTTTTTGGGATAAACCGTAGTTCCCGCGGCTTTGTTCATAGTAAAAGTTTAATAATACATTATTACATTTAAATTTCCTTTTGGTAAAAGTATATAAAAAAATTCTATCAATATTACACTTACACTAAAATTTGTAATATTAGATTTACATTAGAAAATTGTTATGCCATCTAACAATGTTTTTTCAATATTTTTTAATAATAACAAAAAATAGCATTACAAATACTTATAAAAATATAATGTTTTTTTTATAAAACAAGTATTAGTGGTTATAAGCAAATTCATCATTGTATAAATGGAAATATTGAATAATCTTTCAATATTTTAATATGATTTAAATCTTTTAGATTTTTATTATAAATGTTATTTAATTTTTTTTAAATTAACATGATAATAAAACTATTATATTCTTATATTTTAAATATTTTATAATTTTATTATAAATATTATATATAAATTTTTAAAAATCAACATGATATGAAAAAAATTATATAAGAATATATATGGTTTATTACATTATATAAATTATAAGAACATATATTGTTTATTGTTTTTTATTTTATGTAATGTAATATTTTTTATATGAATTAATATAAAATTTATATTAAAAAATAATAGTGATTTTTTAATTTTTAATACTATTGTAATTATATTTTCAATTATAATTTAAATATGACTATATTTGAGTTTTGCATTTTATTAAATATATAAAAAGTAGTGGTGCGTTTATTTAAAAAAATTATAATATAAAATTAAAAAATTTCCACTATATCATTTATTATATGTGCATGAGAACCTAAATATTTCATTAATATTTTTAACCAATATCTCTTTACTCTACATTAACTCAACACACTTGTCAACTACCATTAATGAGACGATTTAGGTTGACTTTCATTAGATTTAATGTGACATGGCATATTTGTAGTGTGATGTGGCTTTTTTTATTATTTTCCCTAGGAGGCCCATTTTAGACCCCAAATTTCCTCTAATTAGTAGATAAGCAATTCCAATATCTTAATGAGTTTGGACGTTAAGATCACATTGGCAAGGGTTGCGACCAAGTTGTCGATACAATTGGAGTCAACGCCCAACAGACATTAACCCAGTCGTCAAACATTTTAAAAATGTCTAGTTAATCTTATCCTTTCAAACAAATAAGAACATGTTACGACCAAGAAAGACATTTACAACGAGTAAGAATGGTAATTTATAAACATACTTTTATATTTTATTTTATGAATTTTACAGGTTTGTGACAGAATGATATCAGGGCACAACTACAACGCTTGGGCTAAAAATATCAACACTCAAACAGATATAAAATAGAAAACTAATTTTAATGCTATGGTTTGACTCTCTTTGCAAATAGCAAGAGAAGAATAACCTTGTTTTTGCAGGAATCTGGCAGATGTGACAATGTCTATGGAAGGAGAATCACATCCTAAAATTATGGAAAAAAATGAAGAAGGTAACATTAGAGACAGTGAAATCTGGGTAAATCTATATGAAAGTGGGAATGATAACCCATCTGAACTCCTACAAACAGTAAAATATTTAAGGGAAGAACTGAAATGAGTCAAGGAAGATAATGAACACATTTTAAAAGAACAAGAAGAATTAAACAATGTTTTGCTAACTAAACTGTATAGGAATGATGAACATAAGAACAAAGGACCTGAATTAAATATGGAAATAATTGCATATTACAAATGTAAGGTAAGAAAACTAGAATTCTAATCATGAGAGAGAATATACAAGTGAAGAATCAGCTAAACATAATAATGAAAAATATAAAGATTCTAGTAAAAGTAGTGATTGTAATAAAAAAAAATACAAACCATATGAATAAATTTCCAGTGAATTTAAAAATATCAAACCTCCTATAATCAATGGAGAAATCAAAAAAGGAGAAGAAGAAGAAGCTTGTCTATCTGGGATGAAAAGGTACTTCCAGATTTATAATTATTTTGATGACCTAAAAGAAAAAATGGCAATTTATAACTTGACAGGAAAGGCTGATATCTGGTAACAAGATATAAAGAATGTAAAAAGAATTACAGAATGTTATGTAACTTGGAAAACTTTTAAGAACTATTTGAAACGAAAATATTTATCATAAAATTATTACGAAAATAAAACTAAAGAATTCTATGAATTACGATTAGGTTCAATGACTATGAAGCAAATTTGCAACAAATTTTTCATTTTATTATGTTATGTACCTTACATTATCGATGAAAAGCAAAAAATTTAGTGTTTCCTTAGCTATTTACCTCTTATCTTTAAAGAGAGAGTCAAATATGATAATCCAAAAAATCTAGAAAAGGAAATGAGAAAAACAAATCTATGCTATGATCAAAATAAAAACAAACAAGAAAACATGCATAATTGGAAAAATAAAAGATGTGAAAATTTTGAACAGAAAAAGAAAGGTACTAAGTTTTATAAGAACTCTGGGAATAATTATCGGGATACCAAGGGGAAATTTTTAAAAATTATAAACAACATAATCCTACAACAATAAAAGAAAAGGAAATAACCACTACTTTTAATAAAAATACTACACAATGGAAACCATTAAAATGTTGGGAATGTGGTGAGCCGCATTACCTTAAAGATTGCCATGTAAGAAAGAAAGATCTTAATAACGTACATACAATTCAAGAATCTACTACAATGGGAGATAGAGCAAGAAGCATGCTTGAAATCAATGCAACATTGGAGAATGGGAATGTAGATCATCAAACATCTATGGTCAAAAAAGGTATGTTAAAAGATAAACCAATTTCTATATTAATTAATCTAGGTGCAAGTTTAAGTTATGTATTGCCAAAAATTGTAAAACTATACAAATTATAGCAAGATAAGTTTGAAAAGTCTTCGTTAGTTCAATTTGAAAAGTGTTATTTTATTATGAATGGATTAAAAACACATGCTGATTTAAATATCCTACCTCTAGGATCTTATGATTTACTGATAAGAATGGATTGGTTAGAGAAACATAGAGTTATCCTAAACTGTTATGATAAAACATTCTCATGTTTGGATGATAAAGGAAATACCATTCTTGTAAAAGGGATTCCTAGGAAAGTTACCATATGATAAATTTTAGTCTTACAAAAGAAAAGGTATGTTAGTAAAGGATGAAAAGTTTTTGTATTTTACATAATGGAGTGACAAACAGAAAGATAATCAACTTAATATATAAGACATATTAATTTTGAAAGACTTTAAAGATATATTTCTGGAATAGATTCTCAGACTGCCTCAGAAAATAGATATATATTTTACAATTGATTTTGTACCAGGGGCAGTACTAGCATCAAAGGATCCCTATCAGATGAATATAGTAGATCTTACTGAATTAAAATAAAAAATACAAGAATTAATCAATAAAAAATATATTCGACCTAGTGTTTCCCATTGGGGAGCATTAGTTTTATTTGTAAAGAAAAAAGATGTCACTCTATGGTTGTGTATAGATTATAGGCAGTTAAAGAAAATGACAATTAAATATTGATATCCTTTGCCTCCTGTTGATGACTTGTTTGATTAGTTTTGAGGGGGAACAATCTTCTAAAAAATAGACTTGAGATATGGATACCATCAAGTATGGATCAAGGACGAAGACATATTTAAAACTTTTTTTAGAACCAAATACAATCATTATGAGGTTGTCGTAATGCCCTTTGGGTTAGCAAATGCCTCGACAATTTTTATGTGTTTAATGAATAATATATTAAGTAAATAGTTACATAAATTTGTAGTCATCTTTAACAATGATATATTAATCTATTCTAAAAATAAACAAGAGCATGAAACAGTTAAAGATAATCCTACAAGTATTAAAGGAGCAACAATTATTTTTAAAGTTTAGAAAATGTGACTTCTTTAAAGATAGAATTCAGTATCTAGGACATGTGGTGTCTAAGGATGGGATATAATTCGATCCTAATAAAGTTAAAGATATCGGTGAATGTTCTATTCCAAAGAACATGTTGGGCTAAGGGACAATAGGGAAAAATCCATGTAGAATTCTTCCTATGTATGGAGAAGAACATAATGGAGAAGAGGAAGGAGCTATGACAATAGAAGCAACATAAAGGGAAAAGGGAAGGACATTGTGATGAAAGAAATGAAAGAGAAGAAGAAGACAAAGATAATTCGTGGTAAGAGGAAGATGCGCTTGATGAGTAAGCCACGATAGAAGGAAAAAACAAGATATAGGATTACATGGAAGAATATTTGCAGAAGCAGGCGTGCAAATAGTGTAACGACTAGAAAATGATAGTAAGGCATAATGCTAAGAAAGAGACGGTCCTTAGTGAACGTGGGTACAAGCTCAGCTGGAGCTACATAAACCACACACATGAAGGTATCTTTGTAAGTCAGCTTGATAGTTCCTCTTGTTATGTGTTTATAGAATAGGAAAGAAAACATGTTAGTTGGATATAGTAAGTCGAATGAGATAGCAACTACAAATGAGTTTGTAATGAGTCTGTTAGAGTTTGTATAGAGTCATTATTGAGTCAGCAACATGCATGTATGGGGGTTATATTAAGTTTGCAATAAAGTTATAAAAGAAGGAACCCAAGTTGTATATGGGTTTGTCGGTTAGCTGATTAGCTAATATAGCGTTTGAGTAATATATAAACTCTTGGAAAGATGCTTAAGCTAGATTCAAGGTAGGATTTTGATTAATGACTCTCTATCGTTGAGTGCATTAGAGTAGAGCTTTTTCAGTTGAATGCGTAGATGAGTAGAGAAGGTTGATTCGATCTAGGCTATGTGTGGATATTTAGTAGGAGTAGAGTAGGAAGAGAAAGAGAGAAGATCAGAGAGGATGTGAGGGAGGAAAATTCTGTAAAGATAGAAGAGAATATCTTGAACAGAGTATGCAGCTTTGTGCATAGACAAAAGGTGCATCTATTTCTCCATGCCATATGAAGAGCACCTTGTAGTTTTTTCCTGAATGGGTTTCCACTTTACATGATGTGTATATGTGTGAATGTTGAAGTAACTTAGATATATGTGTGAATGTTGTGTTGGATGACTGGTTGGTTATTGTGTTACAAATGGATAAATTTATGACTATCGCATTATATTAATGAATGTGATTATGATGTATGTTTACTATTTATTTACTTAAGTTGCATAAAGAAGGGTTGGATCACAACTAGTGTTGAAGTACTATACATACAAATAATGCACCTCCTCAATATTTGTTGGAAGCCTTTGCACAGAGCCAAGGTACAAAAACACCCTCCCACACAAACTACAGAAATATGGTTCTGGAAGTTACCCATAAAACTGAGATATCTCAGGTGAGACAACATATTTGTTACAAGTGTTCCCAGTTGAGGTCTGCTCCACCGAGTCGATATATTGGGCTTTGTTGTGCTAAGAAGAAGGGACTAAACCTAGGTCTAGCGATAGAGAGAGGGAATAAGACAACAAATGATTCTATTGCTAAGCTCTTAAACTATTGTGGTGAGGGATATGTTGTGGAAACCCATGAAACTAGAGATCCAAGATTGGGTGGAATCCAAAGAGTTAGAGTTTGCATGAAAAAAATGTGAAGGATATCGGTGGAGCCCAATGAAGTGGTTGGGTTGGTACATTTATTCAGACATTCATGATATTTTCTTTGTTGAGTTTACCATTATGTTGCATGAGTGGTTTTCTAAGTAGGCAACCCAACAAAGGAATTTTCAAGGAGGAGAACCAAGAGAGTGGAGTCCTGAGCGACTAACAAGAGTAAGAAACCCTATATCAAGGGTTGTTGATTTCTAGGTATATAGTACCTTAGAAGGATATATTACTAATTTTGATGTTGATAGCATAACCTCATACAGTGAGGCAGAGAAAAAGTTTTTCAAGGACCACGAAGCAGATACCTATCATCTTTAAAGACGTGGATAAGAATGATTTTAGGTGGAAAAGGGATTATGTGAATCCAATAAGACTGAATAGTAATAAAAGTGGCTATGTCTCAGTAGAACCCAAGAGTGATATGTTGCCAAGAGATAGAAAAACTAAACTAGAGCCAGGATTTTTAAGAGGTGGAAGAAGATTCAGGCCTGAGAAGTGAAGAAAAACTCTATTCAGAAGAGGGAGTTGCGACCTAGACCAAGAACAAGAAGGCTACGAGCTTGCATCATTCTTGGATGAAGGATCCTATGATGAAGAAGAGGAATATCAACCAATATTAGAAGGAGATGAAGAATCAAAATAGTCTACTGAAGCCCCAGAACAAGAACATGCTTACAACACGCCTACAGTACCAGAGGTAAGATCGCAAGACCTGTCTCCAAGTAATTCTATAAATACAAGTAGTACTAACATTGTAAATAGCGAATAAGGAAGTCTGACTAGTCCAAATTTTACTCTGACTGTAACATCAACAAATACAAAAGATGTAGTTAACATTAAGTCCCAATATTCAATAGAAATGGGTTGGACAACCCAAAACAACAGTGGTTTCTTTTTAATTTTTTTTGGACAGTACAACTGATCTAGGATGAGAATATCAAGAAAGCACAGATGATCACGAATCTGCGAGGTCATGTGCTAGACAGGTAGATGAAATTTTCCATAATACTAGTAGGAGTTTTCCCAAAAAAACTCAACGAGATTTGACTGGGTTTGATCACAATGCATCACAATGCCCAATCAGGGAGATTAAGAAGCTACCAACATAATCTGTTTGGGACGTTGTCCAATGATTTAAGACATTAATGGCCAAATTTAGTTTCCAAATGTCAGATGTGCAACAAAAGGAATGGTTTATCGCCGCCTTTTTACCACATATTCGAACACCATTGATGCAACAAAAAATCATGCCACAGACAAATGCTCTTTAAATAAAAATGAAATTAGAAGCCTCACCTATTGGATATACTCTCTTGGGAATGATGCAAATTCAGTCACAACTGGCCAATCTTATGGTGCATCTCCGAGTCATTAAAAGAGGAAAGTAAGTTCAGGAAGAACAATGGTGTATAAGATGCAGAGCTAATGGACACCATAAAGATAATTTTTGGGCGCTGATAAACTATGTCACAGCAGGTGTGCAAGAGAAAGCTCCACTATATTTCAAACAGGAGAAAGAAGTCTTCTTGGAGGTGCAATGGAAATTTGCGAATACCAACCAATCCTCGACATATGGACAAGTTAGAGCTATGCTCGAATGATTGGAACAACTCATTAGGAAGCCGCCAATGAAAAATGTTAGTAAGTTTAAATAATTTTTTAATTTTTTTTTAGAACTAATAATGATAAATATATTGTCACAGAACTGAAAACACTCATAGAAGACCTACGACCAGAAAAAAGAGTTAATCATATCGGGAGAAAAATGAAGAAAAACCAAGAACTATGAATTACTACGCAGATAAGAGATTATGATATGGATTACATAATATTATATTTGTGCTTAGATGTCAATATATTGAAAATAAAAACATGGGAAAGAAATAATAAGCTGGGATTGGACTGGTCTCATGTTCAGCTAAGGCTTGTGAACCAGTCAAATGTTCTACCAATCAGTATAATAACTCAAGTACATATGGAAGTCAAAGGATTGAGAACGTATGATGACTTTGATGTTATTGAAATTGTTGATGACACAAACCCATATCATGAAATTCTAGGAATTAATTGGGAAATATACAACCAAAATATTATAAACTTCAAGAAGAGGATCTTGACTTTCAACGATTATGAAATAAGAGTGGTTACGCCAATTGATCTTCTTGAAGTACATAGATATGTCAATCCTATACATAGCGAAGGGAAAGAAAATTATATATACCATTTGTACAACATCATGTCTTTGAAGGAAGACTATATTAACCCAACAACTTATGGAAACCTAAGTTCGAGGAGTGTAAGCTCGTGCACGTCCGACTCAGGCCAATGCTATGGAAATTTGTAGAACATGTTACATGAAGTTTCCATGTGAAGATGTGAAATAATCACAAGATTTTTCCAAAGGTTAGAAGCCGAAGCAAGCATGCTTCCTACATATGAAGCATTACCTAAACTTGCATCTTTTTTAGTATAATTTGAAGAAAAAGTCACAGAATCATAGTGATTGTTCACTTTGGAATTTGTGTTGAAATATATGCTCGCTAGATGGTGGTGTACACATAAACAATATATATCCAAATGGCCACATTATAGGAGATTAATGGAGATCATATTTGGAGAAGAGATTAGTTTTCCTGATCTGAAATATATAGGACTGACAAATCCTAGGAAGCATATTGAGCATTATTGCAGGATTTGGCATGAACATCTACAACAAGAATACGTTCATCGATTCATCCAAAATTTGGAAATGGTGCCAAGAATTTGGTACACATAATAAAAGTTGCAACGAGGGACCATTGAATGTGAAATCTTAGTTGTAAGCTTCACCCAGACATTTGAATTCACAAGTGAACACCCAACAGTATATGTTGCATTATAAGTAATAAAGGAGAAGATCTTTGAAGAAATATCGGTTACAGACACAAACTTCCATCAATGTAGCATGACTATACACAACTGAATTAAGTGTTATAAAAACATGAAATATCTTAAAGATAATGATCCATTCTCCATAATATCCATGTTTCAGAAGGAATGTGAAAAGCGGAAAGAGTTTGCACGTGTGAAAATACACGGTACCCTACTATATATGAAATAAAAAAAGGATGGAGGGATGACAACAAGATTTTTGGTACCATCCCGATTTATAACAATAACTACCATTTAAGTGACATGTGAATGGTGGTATAACATAAAAATATTTGGTCAATGAGCCCATGGTACGCCCATGCACTAGAAAGGACAGTTTCCTTTTTGATTAATTGATTGCGCATGTGAAGAACGACTAAAATCAGTTAGGGTATTTATCAAGCTTCACTACCAAGAATTTGTTCCTTCTTGGCACAAGAAGAACACTACTACTGCTTACAACCTTGAGCACTAAACTAGTGAAGTTGTAGTATAGTCATCTCCATTTCTAGCACAAGCACAATTGAATCCAAGTATGTATCACCTACACTGATCATGGAGAATACTACTAGTTACATCCCACCATAGACGATCCCCATTAATATACAGGATAATTCAAGAGTACAACCACATGGTACTAACCTAGTTGGAAAAGAAATACCATGTCCACTAGGGGCTAAGCAAGGAAAGTGCACCAGCAACAGAAAAAGGAAGGGGAGAGCAGCAACACCCCCATAGCCAACCCCACCATAATTAAAGGATTTTGAGACAAGAAATTTAATGCCACCCTATGTCCCACCTAGATGCAGAAATGAACTGGAAGTTACAGTTTTGAAGGGCGCAAAGACCCTGCTGATAGTGCCACTAATACCCAATGGAGTGAAGGTAGTGAAAGATATTTTACCCAATGTGAAAAATCTATCTTACGTCGATCATGATACCAAGACACAACAAGACCTGGATCGAAGAAACTATATGTACCCCTCATCAAATTAACACCTTTGTCAAGCCGTTACTTCTATTTTTCATAAAGGGGTTCTCTAGTTAGGAAAACCTATACCTGTGGATGTTCAGCTGATCGCCGCCATCATAGGCCTACCTCTACTAGAATGGACCCATCACCTCTTCTTAAAAAGGATCAAGAAACCGTAATATCTAAGAAGATGAAGAAAAAGTATGGCGTATGCAAAAGAAAAATGTTTTTTTTTTATTTGTACCGTTGGCAGCCCCATTGTTCACTTTTCTACCAAGGTATTGGATTCCAGGTTACTATGCAAATTATTCCTGTACCAGTGTATTGCAAGAGAAATTGTGCTTGCAGAACTATGTGCGGTAGGAACTCAGATCAACTGAAGTGAATTCTTGTTGAATGAGTTTGTACAAGACACCAATGATGCACATGAAATGGGTAATTCATTTCACTATTCATGGCTGTTAATTTTAATTTCATTTGTAACATGGTTTGACCCACAAGACTACCAAGGGCTCAACCTGCCAGTGACTTGTCAAGGAGAAAAATATCAAAACCTATGGTATGAGAAGGACCTAAAATACTGACATAAACAAAGAAATATTGAATTCCTTATGCACAGGGAGGCTATACAGTACCAGGTAAAGAACATTTCCAAGTTAGATGATGCCACTATTGACCAATTTCAACCCATAGTTAAATTTGAGATAGGCCTGCATGATATTTACATGCAGCCATGACAACAGCCGCAACGTCAAAATCTACCAACCAAATTTATGATGACAAATGAATAAATCCATGAAATTATCAATCAAAATCCAAAGGAATGGTGTGTTCCAGTATCAAAAGAAGAAATTCAACAAGAGGATAACCAATCACAAGAAGACAACTCAGAGGAGGAAAACGAAGAAGAAGGCCCCGAGGAAGATTTAGACTCTACCGAAAGTCATAACCCCCTCAATTTTAGACTTTTATCAATTTATACAGTATTATCTTAGGATCTTATATGATAGAATAACATGCATAGCAATCAATCAAAGGAGACAATAGACACAAAGTTTTTCCTTGGGGAAATAATAAAGTAGAAAACCTCAAAACATCCTAAGAGATAGAATAAGCACCAATGGTAGCAGTAAAAATCAAAGACAGTAAGATGATCTCCGACAGTTGTTCTCTCTCGTATCCCATCTCCTTCTCTCTCACTCATGCACTACAACTGAGTGTGAGTGGCTGTGTGATAAATACATAGGTTCACTCTCTATTTATACTAGTTTTCGACTTGACAATAACTTACCAAGGCCGAATTCTCTAGGAGAGTCGAATAACCCTAGTGCCCCATAACTCCGAGAAATTTAACCCCTCATCAACTAGGAGGTTTAACCTCTATGAATTTACATGAATTGTTTACATTATCGATTTTCCCGATAGGAACATCGGGGACTAATCATTTACATAAGTGAATACATTATGAAGTTACAAATACATCAACACTTCGTATTAACTAGGAAGGTATTCTCTTGACACAATTAATTAGCAAAAGTCTTCTTCTTTGGATCAAGTCTGGATTATCATCAACGTTGGATCATCAATGGATCATAATCAAAGCTGGATCATAACTGGATCATCATCGAAATTGGATCATCACTAGATCATCATCAAAGATGGATCATCACTAGATCATCATCAAATCTATATCATCACTAGATCATCAACATCACTACTTTTGCTATCTTGATTAACTCGTTCTGTCTCTCAAATCTACTCATCATAGGAATTTCTACAGAGCCAGCCCTTTTTCATACTGGTTGTAGGTCTTCATTTTCTTCAACACTTATATCTGACCCAGTCAGAAAGGCTTTCCTAATACTTACATCTGACCATGGGAGGAACACATCCACCACCATGTTAGAAAGGAACGCCCAACACTCACATCTAACCATGGGAGGAACACATCAACCACCATGTCAAAAAGGCCCAACACTCACATCTGACCATGGGAGGCCTAGCCTTCCACCATGTCAAAAAGGCTCTTCTAGCACTTATATCTGACCATGGGAGGCCTAGCCCACCACCATGTCAGAAAGGCTCATCCAACACTTATATCTAACCATGGGAGGCCCAACCTGCCACCATGCCGGAAATGCCCAACACTCACATTCGACCATGGGAGGCCCATCCTACCACCATGTCAGAAAGGATCAGCACTTACATCTGAACATAGGAGGTCTATCCTACCACCATGTTGGAAAGGATTAGCACTCACATTTGAACATGGGAGGCCCAGCCTGCCACCATGTCAAAAAGGATCAACACTTATATCTGACCCATTCAGAAAGGATTTGCACTTACATCTGACCCAGTCAGAAAGGATCTTCACTTACATATGAACATGGGAGGACCCTCCTACCACCATGTTAGAAAGGATCTCAGACTCGTCACCTCCCATTGGAGGGAACCTCGATGTAGAGAACACCAATCTTCTCACTGAAGTAATCAAACTTCACTCTGTCCAATGGCTTGGTCAACACATCAGCTATCTACTCATCCATCACAACATACTAGATCCTCACTGCTCCTCTCTATACCATATCCCTAATATAGTGACATTTGATATCAATATGCTTCGACTTTTCATGGAACACCAGGTTCTCTGACAACTTCACACAACTCTGGTTATTGTAATATATACAAGTAGCATCCAACTAGAGATCAAATAAATCAGATAGTATCTTCCTCAGCCACACTACCTCACAACTAGCTGAACAAGCTATGACATACTCTGCTTTGGTTGTAGTCAGTTCCACACAATACTGCTTCCTTATAAACCAAGAGATCACACCTGATCCCATACTGAAGCAACACCTTGAAGTGTTCTTCCTATCGAAGGAACTGCCTACCCAATCTGAATCAACATAACCTTCCAATTTAATCTTCTGATTCACCTCATACTTAAGCCCATAATCAACTATAACCTTCAGGTACCTCAGAATATTCTTTGTAACAATCAAGTAAAGATGTCTAGGATCCATCAGGAACTAGCTCAATGTGTCCACAGCAAAGAAAATATATTGTCTCGTATTTGTGAGGTACATCAAGGACCCAATCATCTGATGATACATCGTAGCATCAACTGACTCTGATGAAGCATCACTAAATAGATTCAGGTTCAATGCCGTAGGTGTGGTCATGGCCTTGCAATCCATCATCCCAAACCTCTTCAAGATCTCTACTACATACTTCCCTTGTCCCAAGAAGATTCCTTCTATACTTTGCAACACATCCATGCCTAGAAAGTAGTGCATCATACTCGAGTCCTTCATCTCAAACTTGGAAGCAAGCTTCCTCTTTGTATCAACAATAAACCCATCCACACTTGTTACAAACAGATCATCTACATACATTAGAAGTATCACTGGGTTCCCTTCTTCAACCTTCTGGTAAAGGTTGGAATCTGCTTTACTTTTAGTAAAGCCAAAACTGGATAGGAAGCTGTCAATTCTGTCATACCATGTCCTAGGTTCCTTTTTCAAACCATACAGGGATTTATTCAATTTACACACATGATTTTCCTTGTCATGTGTCTCAAAACCGATTGGCTACTCAACATACACTTCCTCTTCCACTACACCATTCAAGAAAGAAATCTTGACATCCATCTGGTGTATCTTCCATTTCATTAGTACAGCCAGAGAAAGTATTGATCTGATGGAAGTTTATCTAGCTACAGGTGCAAAATTTTCTTCATAATCTATTACTTATTTATGGGAGAAGCCATGAGCCATGAATCTTGCTTTATGTTTCTCTATGCTACCATCTGTAGCATTCTTGATCTTGTAGATCCACTTGGAAGTCACAACAGACTTACCCTCTGGTCTAGGGACAACATCCTAGACATCATTATTCATGTTCGACTGGTACTCCTCGATCATAGCATCCTTCCATTATTTATTCTCTGCCTCTTCTTCATAGTTGGAAGGTTCTTTATCAATGATCTCACATAATAGGGCTACATAATCGGAGCAGGACCTGGTTCTTTTCCTCTCTCTATACATTTCTTCTAGAGCCCCATATCTTTTTGCACCTTGGATAGCCTCTCATACCCATGCAGGTTTCCTCTTGTGAGAATTCATCTCTTGGGGTGGATCTACAGGTTCCTAGGGTTCTTCTATTTATCGATCTTCATCTTGAGTTGCATCGTTCATAGTTTTATCTTGAATTTTGGGTACTTCTATTTCTTCAGATTCTTCAATTTGTCTATTTTTGGATTTGTTGTAAGCTGAATCTTTGTCGATTGTTATGTCTCTGCTAATGTCGATCTTCTTGAATATTGGGAAGTATATTCTATAATATTTATAGCTTTCACTATATCCCACAAATATACCCTTCTTTCCAGAAGGATCTAACTTTGTCCTCTTTTCTTTTGGAATGTGTATGTAGACTGGACAATTGAATATTTTGAGATGGTTGACCTCTAGTTTCTTGCTGAAAAAGATTTCTTTGGGTGTCTTGTTCTCGAGTACTCTGTGTGGATTACAGTTCTATACATACACCATTCTCCTAGAAGCTTCTGCCCATAGATGCATGGGAATATCTTGATCATGAAGCATTTCCCTTGTAGCTTCCATGATTGTTCTATTCTTCCTTTCTCCAACCCCATTCTATTGTGGATTATATGGAGTGCTCAACTCCCTCTTAATCCCTAAATATCTGCATAACAATTTGAATTCATTTGATGTGAATTTTCCGCCATTGTCTGATCAAAAGGTTTTGATCTTCTTTTCTATGTGGTTCTCGATCAAGGCTTTGAATTCCTTGAACTTACTGAATACTTCATGTTTGTTCTTTAAGAAGTATATCCATGTCTTCCTAGAAAAATCATCAATGAAATAAACATAGTATACATACCCACTCAATGAACTGGATGACATCAGACCACATACATTGGAGTGAATGATTTCCAAGATTCCTTTTTCCTTGCTCTCGCTACTTGGAAATTTCTTCTTTGTGTTCTTTCCTTTCACGCATCCTTTCTATACACCATCATGGTTTGTATGTATTCTTGGAAGACCTTCAACAACTTTGCTTCCAAGTGGTAGTGCTATATAGTGCACATGTGGAAGCCTTCTATGCCAAAGTTCATTTGGATCTACTGAGTCATGGACCAAGGCTTGTTCTAGTTGGCCCTTTAGCTTGTATAATCCTCCCTCTTTCTCTCCAATCACGACTGCATCATCTATAGTCTTTCCCTTTGACCACATAAGAACTTGGCCATATACAAATGCAACCCTTATGCTTTTTGCATCCAATGCATATATGGAGAGGAGATTCTTTTTTAGTCCTTGTTATCTCCAAAAATAAATTTATTTTGATAGTAGGAAGAATCAAACTCGTGTAATGAAAGATATGAGTATGACTGACAATTTGAAAGCATCGGTTTTTTGTTTGGATGAAAAATTTAAAATTTATAGCTTTCGGTGGCTTAGGCAAGGCCTATTATAGCTCATTAGCCACCGAAAAGCTATATTTCGACGACTAAGTAGTTGAACACAGGGAAAAAGTGAACCACCAAAAGTGGTCCGAGCAAGAAGAATCAAAGTACCACTTTCGGTGGCTTAAGCGAGACTCCAGAAGTATCATTAGCCACCGAAAAGGGTCACTTTCGGTAGATTAGAGAGAGGAACAAGAAGGGTTTTAATCACCAAAAGCGAGCAGCTAGCAGCATTGGGAAAAGTACATTCGGTGGCTTAGGCGAGGCTTGGAATAGCTCATTAGCCACCAAAAAGGATTGCTTTCACCATATTAGAGAAATATTTAGTGTGTATGCTAACCATCGAAACTAGGAAGATAAGCATCGGGTGAAAAGCACTTTCGGTGGTTTAGGCGAAAGCTAGGGCATTTCATTAACCACCGAATGGACAAGTTTTCGGCAGTTAAAAAGGTTTTTCAATGAGGTTATTATTTGCCAAAAGTAGGAGTTCACCATGACGACAGAGTAGAAGTTTTGCTGACTTAAGTAGGATAGACAACACTTCATTAGCCACCAAAAGCCGGCTTTTTGGTGACTAGCTAACAAACTCCCGGAGGCTATTAACCACCGAAAGGGAAAAATAAGGAAACGGTTAGGAAACTGTCGCATCTGACACTGTTAGCAAGATAAATTATCATTTGTAAACATGATTAACCACCAAAAATATCTGGAGCTGCATGACTACATGGGGAAATGAGTAAAAAAGGTCGTGATGCAATTGGGAAAGGACTGATCTGACTAGAAACCCTTAGTCTTCCTCCACCTGTCCAAAAGATCATTAAAAAGCCCATCGAATACTCTAGTTGAAATAGGTTACGATTACGTGGGAAAGGAGATCTAGAGGATCAAGCTACTGCCATGATTTTGTGATCTTAGCCTCCATAATGACTGAAAAACCATCATAATTAGTGCCAAGAGACTCCATCTAATTTCATTTTCGAAATTAACATTTTCTCCACTATAAAAAAACTAGCTCTGAAAGAGTAGCCTACTAAGCATACTGTATACAAGATCGAAAACTATTTTGCAGGTACCCAGGAGATACACCCATAAAGATGAAGAGGAGTGGACCATCTCTCAGGTAGGAGCTAAGTGATATTAGTTATTTAGAAGCACATCTAGAGGTCTGCAGAATTTTCCAAGAGGTTGGATGCTACAAGTTTTGTGAAAAAATACAAAGCTTCCATCAACAAGTGGATGAATCTTTTTCCCTCTCATTCGATAGTTCAGAAGAAGTCATAGGAAAAGAGGAGTTTCTCATAGATGAAACACTAATCAATGAGTGACAAAAATCCCTTCCATAGAAGAGAAATGGTTCAAGACCACCATACCAAAAGATGTGGAATTCAGGTCTTACCTTAAGCCTGAGCATTAAGGAATAGTATGGAAGAAGAGTGTGTGATCATCATGGCTAGAAGAGAACTAGCAATAGCTATTGAAGGCCATTGTGGTTTACTTAACCTATGAAGGGAGATATAACAGAGTAATGATCTACCATTTCAAGCTCATGAATCACTTCACAGGTAAAATCCCTCTCAATATGCCCTTTTATTTAAACAGAAGTCTAGGGAAGATGGCACATAAAGTTAAATCCCAACCATCTAATATTGCTGGTAGGCTGTCCCACCATGGTCTTATCCAGCTGTTCATCTAGGATTTGCTGAAGAGAAGAAATATGGCTTGGCCCTTTTTTCTATTCTAGAATGGATTTGAGATAGGTATTTAGCCATAGGGGAAAGGGAAGTCTCCTACCAAGAAGTCCAGCACACCAAGGAGTGGGAGAAGAAGGAGGAGGGCCATTTCCCCAACAGCAGTAACAGAACAGCCTCCCTCCTCTTCTAAGACCAATAAGGAAAAGAGGAACTTGGACTTCAGTGAGAAGGGTCAGGAGGCAGAAGCACACCATGAGAATATATTAAATCTAACCTATTCAGATTCTGAGGAAGAGTAAGAAGAGGATGTATCCCTAGGTTTGCAAATTGTACCAGTGTCTGAAGCATTGCCATCCCCCACACCACAGGAGCAAGAGGAACCAGTAGAAAGGGCCTCCTCCAGTAAGCCTAAAAGTCAAAAGATCAATCATCTACTGAGGCAGGTTTATGAAATGGAGGTTTTGGAAAGAGAACTAAAGATAAATAATGAAACCTTGACTAGCAGAAACAAGTTACTGCAAAAGTCCTACCTAGAGTAGAGAGAAAGATACATTTTATTCAAAAGGATGAACACAAGGTACCTGAAGGACAATACTAGATTATATAGGATGGTTAGGATCCAAAGGCTGGAACTGAAGGAAGCCAAAGCAAACACTAGCAGCCATCCTACCTTAGAAACCATAGTTGAAGCAGCAGTTAGTCTCCAGCCTCCTGAAGCTATCCAAGGAGCTGTTAACACTCCTAGCACAAAGCTTGCAGAAGAGGAAAATTGAGCAAACAAGCCTGAACAGACATTTTTGAAGAAAACCTAATAGTTTTTGCAAAAATAGGGCTTTCAATGGCTTAGGTGGACATTGGGCATTTCATTAGCCATTGAAAGCACCACTTTCAGCATCTAACGGTTCCGATAGACTCGCTTCTTAACCACCGAAAGCAGACAGAGGCTTAAAAGCAAGTTTTGGCAAACAAGACCAGTTTTCAGCAACTGCAGATGGTTCAGGGACGTGATCTAAAAATGAGAGACAATGAGGGAAGCATCAGAAAGGGGTATGTTAAGGTCTACTATGACATAATAGCACAAAAGGCCACCAACCCTAGCTATCAAAGAGAAATCAGTGGCTTAACTGGCAGAGGACCAGTAGCAATAATCATCAGTAGTTACTTCAGTTATTTAAATGTTCATTTAGTGGACTAAATCTTCATTCTAGTTAGAGAAGTAGTTAGGTAGGGTTTCAAACCCTAATTTGCAAAAGCTATTACTTTTGTTTATTTTTGTAAAAAATAGATCCAAGTTTTTAGGTTATGTATATGTTGTAAGAGGCTATAAAGCCTGAGACTAATTTTAAGAAAAAGGTTCAACTTCAGGGGTTTAAAAACCTATACTATTGTCAGCTTCTCATTTTTCTCATTCTTGAATATGAGCTCTTTTGTTATGATCTTTTTAGCCTTCATCTCTATCTTTACTGTACTTATTCATGAATGTGTATTTAGGTTACTTTCAAGTTGATTAATAACTAATAGTTGTCATCCTATTGGTGTGTTATTGTGATTTGATTTATAAGTACTATCCTTATCATGATTTATCCATTTATATACATCTATTTTGTATGTAAATCTGCTAGCATGATGAGTTCTCCATCCCTGCACCTTATTCATCAACTTCTGAATAGTTGTAACTAAAACCCTTGTAATTAAGTGAATTTCATGCATGTCTTGAGAGTGGAATGTTATATAGGTCACCTAAATTGATCCATATCAGAAAACCCTAAAAACATTTTAAGTTATCAGGCATCCTTGAGCTACAACCTAGAGGATTTTCCTGGAGTGATAACAAATTGGCGCCGTTGCCAGAGAGAGGAGGCTGAAGCTCAGCTTCCCTGGGAGACGACATAGATCCTTGCTTTGATGATAGACAAAGCTTGGACATTATTCTGGTTGTAATCATTTATCTGGAAACTCCGTTGAAATAAGGTGGCTTCAAGAAGACCAAGTATTAGAGAAAACCCTAAGGGGCCACCAGCAACACCAGTTTCAGATCCAGAAGAAATTTTGAGAAGAGCTAGGGATTTACTAATATAGACCAGCAGTGCTGCACAAGAAGCCACATCAGGTATTTCAAGAATTTTTTCTGCTATTATTTCTTTTGTTGAAACACTTAATTATCGGGAATTTAAAAATACATCAGAAAATCCTAGGGTTTGGACATCTTCAAGCACCACTGCTTGTGAAGATCCAATCCCCGGTGACTCCACTGGGATAAGTATACCACCACCACCTTCTCAGCAAGTACCTTCATCAGTTCTTCCTTCCTCAACCTTCTCCATACTCATTTCCAAAATGGTTGCCCCTCAATTGACCAAAATGGAAAGGATCCTGGTAGCTAGGTATGCCCACCTAAATTTGCCAAATCCCCTCTCTACCATGCCTATTGGAGATTACCTCAAGTATATGCCTAAGTTCACAAGAGAAGGGGATTTCACATTTGAAGAACATCTAGAGGCATTTTACAGCTATGCTGAGAATATTAACATAGAGCAAGAAGATGTATGGACTAGGGATTTTATGCAATGCCTAGATGGTTAGGCTAGGAAATGGTTTAAGGAACTGCCTGCTGGATCAGTGGCAGGATTTGAGGCCCTAGATGCCATATTCATAAATAATTGGGGAGAGAGGAGAGACGAACTCTACTATATCATAGAGTTCAGCAACCTGAAAAGAGAAAACGGGGAGTCTGTCTCCAACTTCACCAAGAGATTCAACAATATGCACAGCAAGATCCCCACTGAAATCAAACCCACTGATACCTCAGCTAGGATAACTTATGCAAATGCCTTTGAATCTGATTTCTACCTACTTCTCAGAGAAAGGAGGTCTACCTCCTTATCATTCGTGTAGGATGTTGCCATAGAGGTAGAATAAAAAATTTTGGCATCTTAGAAGGTCAAAGGAAAGATAGATGGGAAGAAGCAGCCAGCAGACCTTATTGGGTCTTCTTCATTAGAGAACAAGATTGACAAAATGAAAAAAATATTAGATAACCTAACTGCGGAAATGTCTAAATTGAAGGACCGAGGATAGATACCTATGAGGGGTAAAGGGCCAAGTGACTTTGCTCCTCGAAACCCTAATTTTGTCACTTATAGAAGAGGAAACCCCCCAATTTAGATTCTCAGAAGGGAAAAGAATCAAGGGGAAGATCAGAGAATAAGATCTCCATTTCAGAATGTTGTATTAGAGGAAGAGCCATAGTTCATTGAATACGAAGGAGAAACTGAACACAACATCCACTGCATGGACGATGAGGCAGACTATTCTTTTCTAACAGAGGTAGAATATGAGGAAGCCCTAATTCATGAGCAGATCACTGAAGAGGTTGTATATCAGGTTGATGGTCAGGGAGGGTACAATCTGAGGTCTAGGATGGTTTCTCCTCTCAAGAAGAATGCCAGGCCTGTCAAACAACCTGTTGCACCAGCTAAAGGGGTCGTTGTTTTACCAAATAAAGGGGTTGCCATATCCAAAGCATTGCAAAAACTAGCACCTTTAGCCATTCCTGATCAGGTCCAAATAAAATTTCAAGGGCATGAGGTGAGGTTTCTAGATAGGATGCATTATTATTTCAACCTTGAGTGAGAAATTCAAAAAATGAAGATCCCTTTCCCATTAATTGAGCTAATGAAAAATGATGCATTCAAGTCTTCCATTCTAAATTCCCTCTAGAAAAAGATGCATATTGACCCTTACTTTGTGAACCTGGAAGATGACAAGCCTATTGTAACCCTAATCCCCATGATTGAAGACCTAAAGGAATCATGCCCTCCTTTCTACATATCCTTGAATATCCATGATACAATCCTCCATAACTGAATGCTGGATTCATGAGCCTCTCATAACCTAATGTTGAAGGTTGTGATGGATGAACCTGGTCTCAGCATCACAAAGCCTTACCATGATTTATTATCCTTTGACTTCAGAAAGGTCAAGTGCTTGGGCCTCATCAAAGACCTCATTGTTAACCTAACTCAACTACCTTCGAAAAGCATCATGATGGACATTGTAGTGGCTGATATCCCTCCAAAATGTGGTCTCTTGCTGTCTCGATCATGGACAAGAAGGCTAGGTGGCACCCTTCAGATGGATCTTACATATGCCGCCATCCCCATGTTTAGAGGAGAGACTAAGAGGTTGTACCAAGAAAATTAGTTGGCCTACATCATAAGCAAGGAGAGCAATTCAGTGAATCACCCCATCTATGCAGTGGAGACTTATTTTGGGTCATGCATTCTGCAAATAGATGATTCTCAGCAAACATCAGTCTAGCTCACTAAGCCCACTTGTCAGCAGCCCGAAGAAGTGACCACAGCAATCTGGAGCATGTATTTTGATGGGGCTAGCACTCAAAGCTCTACAGGTGTAGGTGTAGTATTGATCTCCCCATCCAAGGAAAACATTCATCTGTCTTATAAGCTTGATTTTAAAACCACTAACAATATAGTAGAATATGAAGCCTTGCAGCTAGGAGTTAAAGCTACCAAGGATATGGGGATCATGTGCATGAGGATTTTTGGAGATGCAGACCTCATTATACAGCAGTTCAATAACACTTTTCAGACAAAAAACACCAGACTAAAATCCTACAGGGATGAGGTATGGAAACTCAAAGACTCCTTTATGTTTTTTGAACTGTCATATATACCTAGGGATTTGAATCACCTGGCTGATTCCGTAGCTATCTCTGCAAGTCTGTTTATTCCTCCTTTACCTCCTAAGCTTAGACAAGATGTTCAGGTTAAGTACAAACCTTCCTTGCTAGATAATGTCAAATTTTGGAAAGTGTTTGAGAATGATGAAGAGCTTAGTAAATTCCTTCAACTAGTAGATGAATTCTCTGATATGCACATAGTCTAGGAAAACCTAAACATGGAGGAATCCAGGTAGCTCAAGTGGAAAGATAAAGCAGCTGATTAGAACATTGTCCAATTACCCAAAAACTACATACCTTAAGTTCTAGTACCACTAGAAGATCTATTTGATCACAATGAAATCCCTTTTAATTCTACCAAATAGGAGCTAGATCCTGTTGTCCAAGATAAAAACATAGGTATCCAAATCCATCCAAAACTGATAAATCTATCCATTAAATTAACTGCTGATCAAAAGTCAAATTTTTGCAGCCTGATAAAAGAGTTTGCTGATGTCTTTACATGGGAGTACAGTGACCTAAAAACCTATGACACCAACATCATCCAGCACAGGATTCCTTTGGAGAAGGACACCATCCCTTTCAAGAAGAAGTTGAGATCCATCAGTCCTCTCTTATTACCAATAATTGAAAAATAAATCCATAAGCTCCTCAAAGCAAAGATCATAATCCCCCTCAGGTATTCCAAGTGGATTGCAAACCTAGTAGTGGTAAGGAAGAAAAATGGGGAAATTAGGTTGTGTGTGGATTTTAGAAACCTAAACAAGTGTTCCAAGAAAGACAACTATCCACTGCCTAAGATGGAACACCTATTGCAGAAAGTGTCAGGGGCTAATGTTATGTCCTTCTTGGATGGATTCTCTGGATACAACCAAGTTGTGTTGTACCTTGATGACCAAGAGAAGACTGCCTTTACCACCCCCTGGGGAACCTTCATGTATGCTAACATGCCATTTGGTCTAATGAATGTTGGGGCTACTTTTCAGAGAGCCATGGACCTATCTTTTGTAGGGCTAAAAGATAAATTTGTTCTCATATATTTGGATGACCTAACATTTTACTCTCACAGCCATCATGACCACTTGTAACATTTGAGGAAGGTATTTCTGAAGTGCGGAAGGTATGGAATATCACTGAACCCTAAGAAGTCCCAGTTTGCACTCAGTGAAGGAAAAATCCTAGGCCACATAGTCTCAGCTGAAGCTGTAAATATTGATCCAGCAAGGGTGGAAGCAATTCAAAAGCAGTCAATACCGAGGTCAAAAAGAGACATTCAGTCCTTTTTAGGCAAGATAAACTTTGTCAGGAGGTTCATCCCTAATTTCTCTGAGCCGATAAATCATATAACAGTCATGCTAAAAAAATATGCATAAATAAAATGGACTGACCAAGAAAGAAACTCTTTTGAAAACATTAATAAGGCTATCATGGAGGCCCCAACCCTGATTAGCCCTAATTACACCAAGAGTTTTTACATTTTCTCTTTTGCATCCTATGACACAGTGGCAGCTGTACTATTACAAGAAAATGATGAGGGTCTTAATCATCCAATTGCATTCTTCAGCAAAACCTTGAGAGATGCTGAGTTCAAGTATGATCCAGGTTGGAGATTGGATCCTCAAGTGGAATGCTGTCACACAAGACAAGAGAAAACATGGAAAATTTGACTCTTTGTGGATTGGCCCTTTTGTGATAGCCCAGGTACATAAGAATAACACCTTCAAATTGTAGAATCTGGAAGGGGAATAGGTATTTGATGGTCCAGTGAATGGCCATTTTTTGAAGCTCTACTTTATTTGAGGCTCTGAGGCCTTATTATTGTAAATTAGTAGATAGCATGTTGTTTTTTCTTATAGAATAAAATCCATGCCCAATGGAACAGTAAATGATAGTGTAAAGTTATTTAGTTGCTTGTAGGGAAAGGCATTTTGGTATGGGATTCATGGGACCTCACTAGGAGGTTCCCATCCCCAAGTAGGAGCCAGATGTTATCTCCCAAAATAAATTTATTTTGATAGTAGGAAGAATCGAACTCGTGTAACGAAAGATATGAGTATGACTGACAATTTGAAAGACTCTATTTTTTATTTGGATGAAAATTTTAAAATTTATAGCTTTTGGTGGCTTAGGCGAGGGCTATTACAGCTCATTAGCCACCGAAAAGCTATGTTTCAGTGACTAAATAGTTGAACATGGGGAAAAAGTGAACCACTGAAAGAGGTCTAAGAAAGAAAAATCAGAGTAACACTTTCGGTGGCTTAGGTGAGACTCCAGAAGACTCATTAGCCCTCAAAAAGGGTCGCTTTTGACAGATTATAGAGAGGAACAAGAAGGGTTTTAACCATCGAAAGCAAGCAGCGGGCAACATTGGGAAAAGTACATTTGGTGGCTTAGAATAACTCATTAGCCACTAAAAAGGATTGCTTTCAGCAAATTAGAGAAAGATTCAGTGCATATGCTAACCACTGAAAGCAGGAAGATAAGCAGCGGGTAAAAATCACTTTCAATGTTCTAGGTGAAATATGGGGCATTTCATTAACCACCGAAAGGATAGGTTTTTGGCAATTAAAAAGGTTTTCTGGGGAGGTCATTATCTGCTGAAAGCAGGAGTTCACCATGGCGATGGGGTAAAATTTTTGATGGATTAAGAAGGAAAGACAACACTTAATTAGCCACCAAAACTGGCTTTTCGGTGGCTAGCTGACAAACTCGTGGAGGATATTAACCCCCGAAAGGGAAAAATAAGGAAACAGTTAGGAAACCATCACATCTGACCCCGTCAACAAGATAAATGATCATTTGTGAACGTGATTAACCACCGAAAAGATCTGGAGTTGCATGACTACATGGTGAAATGAGTAAAAGGGTTGTGATGCAATTGGTAAATGACTGATCTAACTAAAAAGCCTCAGTCTTCCTCCACCTATCCAAAACATCATCAAAAATCCCATCGAATAGTCTGGCTAGTGTAGGTTACGATCATGTGGGAAAGGAGATCTAGAGGATCAAGCTGCTGCCATCATTTTGTGATCTCAACCTCCATAATGATAGAAAAACCCTCATAATCAGTTCCAAGAGACTCCATCTAATTTCATTTTTGAAATCAACATTTTCTCCACCAGAAAAAAGCAAGCTCTAAAAGAGCAGCCTCCTAAGCATACTGTATACATGACTAAAAACTATTTTGCAGGTACCTAGGAGATACACCCATCAAGATGAAGACGAGTGGACCAACTCTCAGGCAGGAGCTAGGTGATATCAATTATTTAGAAGCACATCTAGAGGTATGTAGACATTTTCAAGAGGTGGGTTGCTACCAGGTCTATGAAAAAATACAAAGCTTCCATCAGTAGGTGGCTGAAGCTTTTCCCCTCTCATTCGATGGTTCACAAGTAGTCATAGGATAAGAGGAGTTTCTAATAGATGAAATACTAATCACTGAGGTGACAAAACTCCCTTCCACAGGAGAGAAATGTTTCAAGACCACCATACCAAAAGATGTGGAATTCAGGTCTTACCTTAAGCCTGAGCATAGAGGAATGGTATGGAAGAAGATTGGGCCATCATCATGGCTGGAAGAGAACTAGAAACAGCTGCTAAAGGCCATTGTGGTCTACTTAACCTGTGAAGAGAGATATAATAGAGAAATTATCTACTATTTCAAGCTCATGAATCACTTCACAGGTAAAAGCCCACTCAATATCCCCTTTTATTTACACAGAAGTCTAGGGAAGATGGGACATCAAGTTAAATCCCATCCATCCAAGATTGCTGGTAGGCTGTCCCACCATAGTCTTATCCAGCTATTAGTCCAGGAGTTGTTGAAGAGAAGAAATATGGCTTGGCCTTATTTTCTGTTCTAGAATGGCTTTGAGATAGGATTTTAGCTAGAGGAGAAAGGGAAGTCTCTTTCAAAGAAGTCCTGCACACCAAGGAATGGGAGAAGAAGGAGGAGGGCCATTTCCCCAACAGTAGCTACATAACATCCTCCATTCTCTTCCAAGACCAAGAAGGCAAAAAAGAACTTGGACTTCAGTGAGAAGGGTCAGGAGGCAGAAGCACACCATGAGAATATCTTAAATCTACCATATTCATATTCTAAGGAAGAGTAAGAAAAGGATGCAGCTGTAGCTTTGAAAATTCTACCATTGTCTGAAACATTTCCATCCCCCACACAACAGGAGAAAGAGGAACCAACAAAAAGGGCCTCGTCTAGCAAGCCTAAAAGTCAAAATATCAATCAGCTACTGAGGCAGGTTTATGAAATGGAGGTTTTGGAAAGATAACTAAAGAGAAGTAATGAAACCTTGACCAACAGAAACAAGTTATTGCACAAGTCCTACCTGGAGCAGAGAGAAAGATACATTTTCTTGAAAAGGCTGAATAGAAGGTACCTGAAGGACAATACTAGATTATATAGGATGGTTAGCCTCCAAAGGATGCAAATGAAGGAAGCCAAAGCAAACACTAGCAGCCATCCTACCTTAGAAACCCTTGCTGAAGCAACAGTTAGTCTCTAGCCTCCTGAAGCTAGCCAAGGCACTTTTAACACTCATAGCACAAATCCTGCAGAAGAGGAAAACTGAGCAAACAAGACTTAAAAGACATTTTTGAAGAAAAACTAATAATTTCTGCAAAAAAAGGGCTTTTGATGAATTAGGCAGACGCTGGGGCAGTTCATTAGCCATTGAAAGTGCCACTTTCAGTAGCTAATAGTTCCAATAGATTGGACTCTTAACCACCGAAAGAGGAAAGAGACTTAAAAGAAAGTTTAGGCATACAGGACCAGTTTTGGGCAACTGCAGATGGTTTAAGGATGTGATCTAAAGATGAGAGACGCTGAGGGAAGCATCAGAAAGGGGTATGTTTAAGGTCTACTTTGACATAACAACACAAAATGCCACCAACCCTAACTGTCAAAGAGAAATCAGTGGCTTAACTGGAAGAGGACCAGTAGCAGTAACCATCAGCAGTTACTTCAGTTATATAAATGTTCATTTAGTGGACTAAATATTCATTCTAGTTAGACAATTAGTTAGGTAGGGTTTCAAAGCCTAGTTTGCAAAAACTATTACTTTTGTTTATTTTTGTAAAAAATAGATCCAAGTTTTTAGGATTTGTATATTTTGTAAGAGGCTATATAGCCTAAGACTGATTTTATGAAAAAGGTTCGACTTTAGGGATTTATAAACCTATACTATTGTCAGCTTCTCATTTTGCTCATTCTTGAATATAACCTCTTTTGTTATGATTTGTTTATCCTTCATCTCTGTCTTTACTGTACTTATGCCTGAATGTGTATTTAGGTTACTTTCAAGTTCATCAATAACTAATAGTTCACATCCTATTGGTGTGTTAATGTGATTGTATTTCTAAGTACCATCCTTATCATAATTTAGCCATTTATATGCATCTGTTTTGTATGTAAATCTACCAGCTTGATGAGTTCTCCATCCTTGCACCTTATTGTCAACTTCTAAATAGTTGTAACTAAAAGCCTTGTAATTGAGTGAGTTTCATGCATGTCTTGAGAGTGGAAGGTTATATAGGTCACCTGACTTGATCCATATCAGAAAACCCTAATTTTTTTTTAAGTTACCAGGCATCCTTAGGTTACAACCTAGAGGAGTTTCCTAGAGTGATAACAGTCCTGGTACAAATAATACATCCTTCATCTTCATAGACTTTCTAGAGTCTATCTTATAGGAATATTCACCACTACCTTTTATTGGATACTGGTAGTCATCCCCAAGTTTCACCTTGTGTGGTGACTCATGTTTGGATAGTTTTGCAAAGGATTCTTTGAGACCCATCATATGTCTGGAAGCCCCACCATCTATAAGCTAATCATTGCTTCCATGTGTGATAGTTCCCGTGAGATTAGAAATCAAAACATATTCTTCATCACTTTCTTGTTTGATTCTCTTTATGGAAGGTTCATCATCCTCTGCAACATGAGGATGATGTCTTCTCTCTTTTCCTTTCTTCTTGTGAGAGCTATTCTTATTCTTGTAAAAATCTCTTGCAAAGTGTCATCTTTCATCACATGTAAAACATCTGTATTTAGATATATCTTTGTTAGATTTTCTAGAGTTATCTTTTTTGGTCAGAATGCTTACCTTTGGAATGATGATAGTCCCTTCTACTTTTGTTGGAGTGTACTGTGAGAGATTGATCTTCACTTCCCATATTTTCTTCTCGTGCTACTGTCCGAGCTTCTTCTTGTGATAATTCCTCCCATAGTCTACTGAAGGTGACTAGCTTTCTTCTATCACAAATCCCTTGAATGAAGGAGTCCCATGACCTAGGGAGATCATTCAAGGTGGTCATCACTATCTTTGCAGTCTCCAATTCTTCATCCATTGCTTCAAGTTGTTCTTTGATGTGGAAGACCCTTATAAAGTATGACTGTATGGTCTTCACATTCTCGATATTTGCATTCTTCAACTGGTTCCTCAAATTCATCTTCTGATTTATGTTCTTTCCTTCAAACAATTTGGTTAGGGCATCAAACATTGCTTTAGGTGTATTTAGGGAGAAAACATGTGGTATGAGGTGATACTTGATTGAATCAGCAATAATAATCTTATCCATGACCAATTTCTTTTTGTGTTATGCCTTAGCCTCATCTCCCTCTGGAACTGGAACCTCTTCAGTGATGTAAGAACCCAACTCATGTTCTTCCAGGACCAGGGAGATCCTATACTTCCAAGCTCAGAAGTTATCGGCTACCTCAAGATTTTCATCAAGCTTGGAATGATGAGACATCTTAACTGAGAACCTCAAATGGAAACACAAAAGATTTAGATATTACCAATTTGAGAAGCTGAAAACTAGATTTGGAGTTGATCTTTTGCAGTGCTAGTTTTTTGGTTCTAGGGAAAATTAGGGCTTGACTTTCCTGGAGTTCTACCCAACCAAAAACCTCATTTTTTGTCTCTAAACTTTGATTTTGAGGAGGATATAAATCCTAGCTTGATATCACTAAAAAATACCTCTTCAGTGAAAAGCCCTAATTTCCTGATGTAGTGGTAGGTCAAAAATTGAAAATGCTCAAAATCAGATTCTGCTTCGATAGAAAGATGTGCCCTTAAATGGAGGTCCATCCTAGCCTCCTTCTGCTGATGGATTGTGGAGAGAGACCCAAAAATTAAGAATCCCTAGCTTCTGTAGATGCATAGTGTCTTTTTCTTAGGTTAGCTCTCATACCATGTTAGATTTTTATCAATTTAGACAGTATTATTTTAGGATCTTATCTAAGAGAATAATATGCACAACAATCAATCACAAGAGACAATAGACACAAATATTTTCCTTGGGGAAACCATAAAGAAGAAAACCCCACAACTCTCTCAGAGATATAATAAGCACCAATGTCAGCAGTAAAACCCAAAGACAGTAAGATGATCTCTGATAGTTGTTCTCTCTCTTATCTCAGCTCCTTCTCTCTCACTCATGCGCTAAAACTGAGTGTGAGTGATTGTGTGATAAATAGAGAGGCTCACTTTATATTTATACTAGTTTCCAACTTGACAATAACTTACCAAGGCCAACTTCTCTAGGAGAGTCTAATAACCCTAGTGCACCACAACTGCGGGGACTTTAACCCTTGATCAACTAGGAGGGTTAACCTCTATGAATTTACATGACTTGTTTACATGATTGATTCTCCCGATAGGAACATTGGGGACTAATCAAATATAATATATGAAATACATAAGTGAATACATTCCAAAGTTAGAAATACATTAACACTCAATACCAATAGACCCAAAATCAGAAAGTGAGCGGGGGAACTTAGCAACAACAAGTCCAACCAAAGAGAAAGAAGAAGAAGATGAAGGGGTGAAAACATGAAGTTGGGAAACACTTTTGCTTGTTTTTTGACAAAACAAACTGCAGAATTTTATGTTTTTCAACTTCAACCCCTTCAAACCGATATCTCCCTTAGGAATTTCACCTTGAAGTAAACACACAAGTTTTAGAGAATTGAATTATCTACGTCCTCATATTTTTCTAAAAGAAATTATCAAGATATTGTGGGGAAAATTTGGTGTCCACAAACGACATATACTTTAAAACTTCAATTATGAATAATGAGTGCCCTATGTACACCACTTTTTTCATACAAATAGTTATTGATTTTAGGGAAAAAAAATTATACTCATAATATACACAAATTGAACTTGTGTATGGACTATATTTTGAGGTTTTTTGGACTTGAGAACTATTTTTTATTATTTATCGAAACATCGTAATTTTAGAAAATGGTGCATTTTCGACACATGTTGGTGAGCTTCAATTTTACTTTTAGTGTGACTTTTATTGGAAAAACTAACAGTACCCTTTTGAAGTGGATAAGGAAATTATGATCTCTATGAATATTTCAATTTTTTTGGTGTTTTCTTTGTTATGATATTGAATTTTCATTTCGGGATATTTTCAGCATAATAGAATTCTTAAGGGATAAGGCTTAGAAAAAATTAATAATAAATAGAAATAGAAATTGAGATGAAACAATTATTATATCATTGGAAACTAGATTCGTATATGAATCCATTGCTACAAAGTCCGAAAAATAATGTTTAAAATTTGCAGGGGTTCTGGTTTGTTGAAGTTGTAGGTTCTAGAAAGATGCCAGATATTTTTGCAAGTTTTGTTGACCACAAACTCTCAACCAAAAAATATCTTCCAAACTCTCGACGTAGAGTCACTGTTCAAACTCTTATCTGATATTTTTTTTAAAATAAAGTGTGGTAATTGGTTCAAACTCTCGGCATAGAGTTTTATTAAACTCTTGGCCGAGAGTTTGAACTCTCACAAACTCTTGGCCTAGAGTTTTTTAAAATCTCAGCCTAGAGTTTGAGGTTGAATTTTTTTTCACATGTTCATCCATGCACCCTCTTTTTTTCACTTAGTTGTCACAGAATTGTTTCCCAGGTTCGCGTTTTCACCCAAATGTGGACATAACTGCAAATACCATTAGCTTGGATAGTGATGATGTGCAACTAATTACTGAGGCAATAACCCAAACAGTGTAGACTAGTTTCAAGTCCATAGAAGAATGACAAGAATAAATTTTAGGTACAGTCACTAATCTCCTTAAAGTTCTGTGTAAAGCAGTTGAATAAGTTAAAATTGTTGTCGATTGTCTGAGTGCAACTGTTGAGTCATAAGCCCCATCAAAAACTAGAGAATGAATCATACTATGCCCCATGTTCAAGTCCAATGAATAAATGTACACGTATCTAAAACTAGTGTTAAGTTAGCTAACCTAGAGTCTAATCATATGGTTCAAGAAAATTATCAACTTATTATAGATTTTTCGTCAATGCAAATCAATGAAGTATATATAGTATAGACTGTTGTCATTATAAAGATAAAACTACACAAGCGCAACCTGGAAATGAAGGTGAATACTGCAAATAAATACAACACAAAATTGAAACTTGAAATTCAAGAAACTGAACAAAATAAAAGGGAGTCAGAAGGAAACTATTAGAATATCAGTGAGGTAGTATCCCTTGCCTCCAAGAACATTGAAGAAGAATGAATAATAGAAGAAATGACTCTAGATTCGAAAGTGGCACAATTAGCTAAGATAGCGACTAACCTTAGGAAGAAAGTAACTCAGTTAGAAGAGAAAAGGAGACCCAACACACCCCCAAAAGTGCTGGCAAGCAAAAGAGGCACAACCACTCAGGCTGCAACAAGAATAGAAGCAAAGAAAACATGTGCTAAGGATATGGATCAAGTCTCTCAGACTTGGGAAGCCAAGCAATCACAAAGGATTGCATGTGAGCTCACTGCATTTGAAGCAAATATAATGTAGATAAGAAGTGAGATGAAACTTATACATTTGGCATAGAATAAGGTTAAGGAAATAGGGTTGTGAAAATTGCATCAACAAATGACTATGTTGTGCACACAACAACATCAGCATGAGGAAAAGGTAGAGGAATTACAGGTTGAAGCAGAGAGAGTTACAAGCCTAATTCAGCCTATACTTTAGAAGGTGCACAATGTAGCGACATCTGTAAAAAAGGTCATGCCAAAACATGTTAGTTCTGACCTAGTCGAGCACATGTAGAAAACAGATGAAGAAATGTGTGAAGAGATAGAGAAGTTGGTGAAACTCATGGAGGATTTTTAGAATAGAGTCAGTGCAATTCAGTTCATGGAGAAATAGTTCCTATGACTGGGGATGAGCCATAGGTTAGTGCTGTGGGTCTAAACTCCCTTAAAAAAAAGAAAAATTCTTTATTCAAGGCATATAACCAATTTATGTTTCCTTAAAAATTCAAGATATAGCTCAGTCTTGGCATAAGAAATTGTAAATTTAGCCTTGTCATTTATTCTTTTTCAAAGCTACTACTTGTTTTAAAATGGCAAGAAACTATAGAGATCAGTACTTAAGTGTTGCAAGTTGGATTCGGTTAAAAGTTTTCCTTCTATTTTTTTGCTTGCGAGTTCCATTGATGGCAGATTGGACCACAAGGATGATAAAATTACTTACAAGGCTTCGACTAACCTTCCATTTTCTATGACAGGTGCTCTAATAAATTGAAAACGGAGTTCCTAGGTGAAGATATTCCTACTCCCTATCCGAAGGCTGGAACAATACACTTCTGTGAAATTTTAAGGGCCAAGCCCCAAGATCAACGTTGAGAACCTTCATGTCTCCACATTGCATTAACGAGGTCCACAAACAAAAAGAGCAAGGTCCAATAATAAATTTCTTTACTTAAGCTCATGCAAGGAGGAATACCACACATTTGACTTAAGGAATCAAGGGTTATCTTAAGTTTTTAAGTGGGTGACCTCCCTCCAAAGAAGAAACTGCATGTCTTGGATTAATCCAAGGTTTTGCAATGAAAAGTATAGTTTATGATGGCTGTCACAAGGTTACAAAGGAAATTCCACATGGTTCATGATCCTATTTCCATAAGTCACGGGATGACTTATCGGGGCTCCACGTAAGCATTAAGAGGTCCATGATGGGGTGTCCAGCGTGTCCAGAGTCACTACTACATTTTGACCAAAAATCCAACAGCCGTCATGTTAGATTTTCTACACTTCCTTGTCGCATGTACGAAACTTTGATTTTTTTTTAAGCGTTGGAAACTTGTCGTCGGTTATCCGACACCTAAGTAACCATCGGTTAAATTTAAAGCATCGGTTAAGCGACAAAATATATTCGACGGTAATGAAAGTTTTTTAAGAAAATAACCTTCATGCCGTTGGTTAAGCGACAGAAGGGCCATCGGATAAGCGATGGATATTAAGAATAAGCATCAGAAAAGGGACATCTAGAACCATCGGATAAGTGACAGATATTAAAATAAGCATTGGAAAAGAGACAGATAGAACCATCGGATAAGCGATGGATATTAAGAATAAGCGTCGGAAAAGCGACATCTAGAATCGTCGCTTAAGTGACGCTTGTTGGAATTTTTTTTTTTTAAATTAATTTTTTTTTTTAAACAAATACCACTAAAACCATTTCCTTCAAATTCATTGACATCTATTTGGTTATATTGTACCAAGTCTCCCAAAACCATTAAATACCAAATTCTGCGTTCAGTTGTTACATTGTGCAAAGTGATGTGCATGGTTATTCCAAGAGGCACACCTATAACAAATTTAAGAGGATGCTCGTAACTATTGTCTGGAACAACCAAAACTGCTCTAATCTCTTTAAGTTCTTCATTGAGTGGTATGGATTCAAGGAAAAAATGTTTAGGTAATTCCTGAACAAGTTTCAAGAGACATGATGAATTTGGATCGCCATCACAAAGTTGTTTCTTAGCTCGCTCTAAAAAGTCAGAATGCTCCAATCCAAGTCCTTCATAGAGTAGCTAAGCAGAAGAAACTAAAGACTTCAATCTAGTGAATATCCGAGAATGTACATTTAGTCCTGTCACAGAAAACCTCAACATATAACTGAGCGCATTAAGCTCAATTATCCGCAGCTCTTGTTCTTCACCTAAACCCAAAAATCAATTCACCATTCTTCTTAATGCTTTGTCTAATTGTTGCAGTAAGTGTTTTGATGAATTTATTCCAGAATAACATGTATTTTGGCGGCTTCCAGGTGTCATGTTGGCCCATAGTGTTGCTAAAAACTGAATTGAATATATATAGAGAGAAGAAAAGGCTATCACAGAGCTAGGCCCTTCAAGATTTCTTTGAATTTTTCCCAGGTCCTCCCTCCACTCATTGTTCGAAAATGAAAGTTAGTGGTAAGATATATGCCATGCAAAGAGAAAATAGAGGAATGAAAACTAATTTTATATAATCTGTATCTGTTCTACTTAATATTGCATGAATAATCATGATGCAATAAGTAGACAAAACTAACATTAATGTTTGCATTTTCATAAATTCACACTCTTATGCAAGCTTCAACACAATAGAGATTCAAGAAGCAATAAAGTAGCGAGGCACAAGGAAAAGGATAAAAATTATTTCAAGTGCATCAGTGTCCTTTGCCAATGTCTCACAATGTTTTAACAAATTATTTGGAAATCCATCCCCCATATCTAAAGCTGTGAACCATGGTCTTGTATTATTTGTTTCGCCTCTAAAGTTTTGGCATATCTCCTTTCCCTCATTCTGATATGGAACTTCTGACCTTGATGCAAGCAAGCTTTCATTATTGCTGTTTCTTGAACTTCTCTGCCAATCTTCTGATGGTGGACTCACAATATCAACAGTTCAATTTAGATCATACAACCTAGACCTACAAGGTGTTGTCGTGCCTGTAATGTATGGACAATGTAATCAAAAAAGTGTCGTCGTGCAATTCTTCTTTGAAATAACACTTTACGTAGCAATTTATTTCATATAAGCCTCTTAAGCATAATCATGTGTCTAGCATTTACAGTTCTCCCTATGCCTTGGGGGTGTCACACATTATCTATTTCACTTCATAATTTCCAATTAAGGAAACTACCAAAAGCATTACATATATCCAAAACTAGCTTCACACATAATAATATAAGCCAACAAATAATTCAAACTTGCATGTGCGATTGGGAAAACTTGAAAGGGAGGGGAACTCTAATGTCACAGAACCAAGGTAGCAACCTATTTAATCATATGATGTACATACCTTGTGTACCCTAAGGAACCCTAGATATTATTCAAATGTGCACACACCTAGACACTCCAATTCCTACAAGGTTGTACACTACAAGACCAAGCAGTTCTCAAAAAAAATTGGTGACCTATTAGTCAAGGTCACTCTCTTTGTATAATCAAGTAAATTTTTTCCTTAACTTTGCACAATTTTCCATGTACTGAGATCATAGGTTTTGAAACTCTAGGTTAATAGGACCACATCAAACAGCTTGATTATGTCAGCAGTGTAATAATTGCACATAAGACCCAAATTCCAAGTATGCCTCTGACACAAATTTTTCTTGTTTGTTCTTTATTTTAAAATGATGAATTGTATATCGATTCACTAAAAGATTACACATTGTGCAACAAGGAGAAACTTCATCCATTACAGAGTCAAACAGTTCATAGCAGCAGCATCTAATAATGACATGTATATGCACTGTTATCTCTTTTGATTTTGCTCAAAATACCACTTCATCATCCAGACAGGGTACTGAACCAGTCAACACCAGCCAGATGACTGCATCAATGGTTGACTACAATAACACAGCTACACAAAAAAAAAATTCAAAGAACACATGGAAACACAAACACAGTTGTGTGTCTCCAGGGATTTTGAACCTGATCTCCCCTAGGTCAGAACCGACGATTAACAATTGAACAACAACCCAGTTGACATATATCCCCTAGTATCTAAGAAATTTTTGGACAAATTTATTTTATCTTTCGTGTTTCTTCTGCAGAATCCATCATTTCAAGACCAAAGAATTTCCATTCCACTGTAGAGTCCCCAAGTCAATTGATGGATTTGACCTCTATGAGACCCGTAGGAATCTTGTGAGGTACATTAATATGATACTCAATTTTCAATTCTACCTTTCTCTTTCTCTTTGGTCCATGTTAAAGTTACACTGAGAATATCATTATTGATAAAATCCAATACATAATAATGATGAAGATATCCAAATACAAAACAGAACACAAGATTAACCAGAGTCAATTCAGTTGAAGGCTAGACCACCAGTTATACGCTCAGACGATTACAACTACAGTTCATCCCTTGACCATTGTATGAATGTACCATGAAGATATGCTATGAATAGAAAATATCATAACCATGTTGGGATCGGATGTAGCTTTCATTCTTTGTGGCCTGTTATCACTTTAAACAGGAAGGTTTCGAATGATAACTTGGGACAAGTGTATTACTGTCACCTACACTTTCCTCTCACTTTTTAGTGCTTTTCTGACCTCAGTGGGGTGTCCCTATAAAAACTTAGAATTCAAAATTTAAATATGGTGATTAAATCTAAAATTATTAGTGCCAGCTATCTGAGCAATGTATTCAAATGAAGATGGGTTAAAGTGATGATGAAGTAATTGAATTGGGCATCCTGATTTAGAAGAATCCCAAAAGAGTAGGCACATCAATATTCATACCAAAGCTGGGTAGATGAATCCCAACATCAGGAGAAACCCTCTACAAAATCCTATCCTGCTCCTATAATAAAGTCAAGTAAAAGGGAATCCTGAAAAAAAAACCAATTCAAAGCTACACATCTAGCATTGTCTGATCAGTGGAATAACTGAGTTTTAACTTTTACCTCTAATCAACAAACCTCTAGGGACTCCAATCATAACTTTAGTTCCTAAATATTCCATACAAAGCAAAGATACATCCACTATAGCATATGGGATAGGTTAAGCCAATCAAGCAGAAGAATTGCAGAATTAACAAGCCCGAATCAATACACATATAAGAGAGAGAGAGAGAGAGAGAGAGAGAGAGAGAGAGAGAGAACAATGACGGCATGGATGTCATCTAATATCATCAAATAACACCAAAGAATGTTATAGTACATAGCAGATCAAACCTCAAGAATCCAACCTTTGGCCAACCTTTGAGACTGCATTAAATATATTTATTCTCCCTCAAATTGGCACCCTCCAGGTGTGCCTGGAATAGAATGCAACTCCCTTACAAATGCACCCTCATACACACCAAGAATAGTTCTGTTAGCTCCTTGAAGGTTGGTGTCCTTACTACCATAACTAAATCCATGGAACAGTCTGAAAAGAGCAGCAAGGAGTGTGCCCTCATCTGCTGGTCTACATGCTGAAACATATCTTAAAATACCAGTTAAGGTAGTGCTCATGCTGCTGGTAAAACAATTCTTTAAAATCCATGCCCTCCTGCTGCCATAAATGAATATATAAATAGATCCAAAATAGCATTTTATGAATGCACCTTCATGGTGGCAGAAATAAATATTTAGACTCTATAGCAAAGAATAACCCTCAATTGGGTGGACCCAGCTTGATAAGAATTGAGAGATCATGGGCTAAGAATAGCCTTTATATGGGGCACCCTCCACCTGTAATGAATCAATACATGCTGCCAAGAATAGGCTCAAATAAAGTGCATTATCTGCCATGTCATACTCAAAATTATATACACAACGTAGGCTTGAACATAAGAGCATGCGCTGATCCACCATTTTTATCACCTAAGCAAAGCATGGAAAGCCTTCTGAAATAAGGCACACTAGAGGGCTCGAAATAGCACCAAAAATGTCTTAAAAGGGTTCTTTCAATGCTGGTAAGTTGGTAACTGTTCCATCATCCCAAGAATCTCTATCTGTTCTTCCATTTCATAAATAGGTTCAGTGGCTACTTCACTAGAATCACCAACTTCAAGCTTGCAGAGAGGAAAAGATGCAAATTTTCAGCCATTTTCCAACAGACCCTACATGGAAATGGTACAAGCAAAGAAGCTCCCTATCCCTACTTTATCTCTGTTTTTAAAATATTTTCAAATTGGGTATATTTATAATAGGGGTATATATTTAGCAGAGCAAGGTGCTGTCGTGCCTGTCGTGCAAGTCTGTGTGAGATATTATTGGCCTGGACCTTTTCAGAATGTTGGAGTAATAAGTACTTGTGCAGAGATCCATGTGTGCTCTTGTTTTGTGCACTGTATTTGACTATATGACACTAAATGCACCAAATGCACCAGTTAGTTTGACTGTACCATGCTTACATTCACTGACTTGTAGTACAGCCATACATCAATCAATTGCGGTACCTTTCAAATGTGCAGAAGCAGCCTTAAGCCATACACTAACACCCTCATACTGTAGCAACACCTTCACCAAGACAGAAGACACCTTCAAACACAATAGTAGCAGCCTCAAGGAGGCTGAGAGGGGCAAAGTCACCTACCAAGGGTACACTTCACATTTTAGACCTCTAGACATCAACAGGTAGACACCAGCAAGTATACTAACCACTAAACAAACCTTAGAAGTCACAGATCAGAACTCAAAATAGCCATGGCAGCCCTAGAAGTCCTCACAATGGTCGCAACCTAGCCTAACAGGCTGTCAACAGGTCATGGCCCAGCCCTGGGCAAGCCAAAGCAGGAAGAGCTGTTGGGCAAGCTAGGAGCTAACTTTAAGCTTATAGAGTCTGTACTTGGAACTCTGACAAAGTTTAGAGGAATTGTGAGCAAAGAAAACACAGGGAACCTATAGCAGTCTTGGGCACACCTACATGGATTATGGGCACTTTTCAACCCCAAAACAGTCTCATACAACTATGAAGAAGCAAAAAGCCAAAAAATTTGAGCATGTAACAGCCTCTAATAATAAATCTTGTGTGTGAACAGCAGTAGGAGAAGTGTGTGAACTTGTTATGAGGCGTGCCTTATCCATCACCTAACCCCACCAATATTCTACCAACAAAAAGAACATATGGATCTGGAGAAGCAGTCCTAGGCATACCTAAGCCTTCAAAATGTAACCTGCGACATTATATCAACATTCCTCAACATTATTTAGTGAAACCTAGGCATGAATGAGAAGTTCTGCAATAAAATTGTCTTTAAATACTAAATGACGGTAGCCTTTGTGAGATAAACAATGGAGTAGCAGTTTGCATCAAAACAACAGTTTAATGAATCTAAAATAATCAATAAACATCAAGTTTCTTTAACCTTGTTTTGTACACTTATTATCCGTAAAACAACCTTCAAAGGGGCATTTTGAGGCATATTTTCACACAACGGCCCTAAAAGTGGTAAAACACAGTCACCTACAACAAATATGGGCACTTCTTTGGGTGAGTTTCATGAGGAACAACCATGGATCTTAAAAAATATGGACTGTCATGAGCATAATCAGTCACCTATAGCAGTCCTGGGCACACCTACATGGATTATGGGCACTTTTCAACCCCAAAACAGTCTCATACAACTATGAAGAAGCAAAAAGCCAAAAAAATTGAGCATGTAATAGCCTCTAATAATCAATCCTGTGTGTGAACAGTAGTAGGAGAAGTGTGTGAACTTGTTATGAGGCATGCCTTATCCATCGAACTTGAAGAACACCTAGTAAATCAAGTTCTGAAGGTAGAGGATGGGAGGTTTGCTTATACTAATGATGCTCTTGTTCTTGTAGCTCGCATTCTTATTATAAGGACATCCACAGGGTCCAGTTTGGGAGATGACTCCTTAAGACCCAAAATATGCAAAGGCTACGCTGGTTTTATTGTTGAGAAAGTGAAAGCTACATATTTAGGGTGCTTAAATATCCAAGAATTTTGTGCAAGTCTTCCATCCCTATTTCATTTTGAAGTTCTTCTCATGGATTTTCATTCTTCAAATGCATTTGAAAAAATCAAAATGGCAGAGAATATTTTTTCTACCCTCAGCAATGTAAGTTGTCCTCCAGTGGAACTTAACAGCACACAATTGGTTTGCTGGTCTTTGCTAACAGCACACAATATTCATACCAATCTAATCAATCAAGCCAAAAAGTAGTTTAACAACCAGCTCATCAATTATTTCATCAAGCTGTCTATGATTTTTTGCTTATAATGGTAGGCTAGAAAAATATTCAATAGAACAGTGCAACTGAAGAATATCTGCTAATACGGTTGAGAAGTTTTAAAGTCAGTAACAAACATGAGAATAGATGTAATCCTTTTATAGATGGTCCCAAACCTGCAATAAATTATTATGAAAAATGATCATGTTCATTGATGTTATCTGTTAGAAAGGTGTTTCCCATAAACATGTCAAGCCTTAGGCTGCAGTATAGTATGTGCATTTATATTTTAGAGGATAACAAAAAGACAAAAATTATGGTGACTATAGTCAGTCTGATATCATGAAGAGATTGCAAGACAAAATTTACAGTCATTGTTGATATACAATAAAGCTATCAGCAAGGGCAAAGGTTGCCTAGGATCAATCCCCATAGGTGAAGCAAATACCAAAAATCCTTGTAGGAAATCATGAACAAAAACTCCTTACACATTAGGCAGGAGAAAACATTCTCAACAGATAAATCTAGGCCTTCTACTCAGCCAGAGGACTCAGTTTTGCATAATAAAAGGACATCAACTCTACTGATGCACTAATTAAATAGTCCTGTGAGGTAAGAAAGGAATTAAGTTTATAGTCAGGTAGAAGTAACCATCACAAATTGGTTAATTTTAAGCATTTTATCAAAGCCATATCCTGAAACATTTAACAACTACTTGATCAAAAGGATTATGTGTTAATGTAGACGAAAGTAATCTTACCTGATAGTGTGTCAAAAGCCTTCCTGATTCAACATGTCCCTCAGCCAGTCTTAACCTTTTGTCTAAGTTTTCAAGAATACTGACCTGTTTCTCTTGACCATCAAAAGCATCATTGCTTCCGCTGACAGACAACTCACTGTAATCCTCATCCAAGAATAATGGACTCATGGTGAGCTTTGAGTTTGAAGGAACGGTGCTATGAGAGTTTGTAATCTCTAATATTTCATCCCAGAAATCCCATATGAAAGAAGAGCTTGTACAGAATCTATAGTTGAACCTATTTTATCCACACACTCTGAAAGCACCTAACTTCTGTCATGAATATTTGATAAAAAAAATTGTACTGCCTCTTTTCCATAATTTGAATGCAAGCATTGTGATTTTAGCACTTCATCCTCATTAAGGCCATGCTTACTTGCAAAATGATGTGCAGCCTCGTATTTTTGACCATCAATTAGGATCCTATACATCTCAGGCACTGATTGCTCCAACAAAGATAGCAGTTTCCATCCCGACCCTCTGTTTTTGAGTTCAAAAGAAGTAGAGTGAGAATTCTTGGCCCCATATTGTACATTGTCAAAGCTTACTTCGTGTAGTGACCAAAAAGAGTCTTCTGATTGATGAGGAAATATGCTCTCTAATACAAAAACCTGCCCTTGAGAACTAGGGTCTCTAGCAAGCAAGGGAGAGGAAAATCTGGGTATGTCCTCCAAAACATTCTTAGCACTAGGGATCTTGATCAAATTAACAATACCATTAATTTTTGCAACCATACGTTTACCCTTATACCACCATGCAACATCTATGATTCCATCTAGACTTACATTATTCCATCCTTCATCAGACATTTCCATACAGTTGTCATCACTAAGTGAAATTTCACAAACAGAGTGTGGGTTTCCTTCTAGGGTTAATATATGTAATTTTCCTGTCAGATCCAACATTGCAAGATGACTGGCACAAGATGAGATGACAACTTTTGCAGTAGAGAATGGCCCTGAATACTTTTTTGGAAAGTTGAGAACACCTTTAAGCTCTGAATTAGAACAAATTAATTCTATATCTGATGTATTTGTAAGCCGCCAGATGGAGAGAGAGGAGAAACCTGAATAACAATAAATTAATAAATGACTCATGAAGAATGTCGAGAAAAATGGGTATTTAAATATAGCAATATTCAGAAACAAAGCAGGTTTTTGATGAATATTGTTTGCATGTCAGTGTTCATGTAACAATAGATGAATAATACTGGTACCCAATCTTGGAATATGTACTCTGCTATCAAGATTACAATAATTAAGAGAACAAATTGTGATAAATATGAGAAATAAGCAATGGACAACTATTAATATGAAAAAATGTATTCCCATCAAAGAACTCACCTGCCTTAATAGGCCTAGCAACAACCAGCATAGAAGACTCCGTGTGGAAACAAGAACAAGATATACCCAACGGATGTTGTCTCCTTAGTTTAAACTGTTGGGTTGACTTGTTGTTCAAAGGATTAAGTGCACTATTTTTCTCATTGATTGCAATCCACTGGAAGCTGCAATCTGATGTAATAGCCATGATACTATACCTGGAAAGAGCCATATTCTTTGAGTTAGCTGATTGTAAAACATGGAGATTTAAAAACCGAAAATAGAAAAACTAGAAACTCAGCTTCTGATTTCATGTTTTAAAATTTAGACTCTTTAATATTGTCTTCAAGCACCACCATCAAAGAAACAATAAAAGAGTTACACAAATACCTATCAGAGATCTTTGCTCTCCTATCCTCCCAAACGAACAATCCAACAATTGTTCTTGCTGCTTGTAAATGACAATTTGAAATCTTCTCCAGCAAATATTCATTTGATTTGAGAAAATATATAGTATTTGAATGTTTGCTGGTATGTGTTCTGTCTTCTAAATGAATCGAGGGAGAAAAAAAAAAGAATCAAACCCCAATTCTAGAAAACCCCAATTCAACACTTGTACAATAAAACCTCTTTGCAATCTTTTCTGCTCAAGAATTGAATCAAGAAAGGAATCGAATGGAAGCTCACCCATTTTGCATAATCTCTGTGAGAATGCTGTCATCGACTTCTAGTAAGCTGAGATCCTAGTGCGCACTAAAGAATCTGCCATACTTTATTGAGATGGATGAATTGGGTTCCAACCCCAGCAGCCCCTCCGCTCCTCCTGCAGCCATGCTAGTCCTTCCAACCTTGTTGGAAAATTAGGTTTAATTTTTGACATGAATGAACAAGTCTACTTCACATTTTCCTTGATGGCTTAGCTTCCTTGCACGAGCGGGTTTTCTTGGCCGCCTGTGATTTTGGTGCCAAGACGGAATAGACTTTGAAGCACCCTTTTTGGGCTTATTATATCTTCTATCCAAAATAGCGTTCAGCAAGGCAAAAATTCCTAGGGGCATACAACGTTTTAGGGATTTTCAAGGTTTTGGGAAGCTTTGACTAAACCCTTGGGAGAAATGTACCTTCAGTACAACCTCATGTGGATAAAACTTGGCTCGAAGTACCCCTCATTACTACTCCTTCATCTAATCAACAAAAGGCTTAGGTTGTGTTGCCTCAAACCTCTCCTATTCATCTTGGCGTGGTTACTTAGGTCTTGATGAATAATGTTGTGAGATGTAAAACAAAGCATCGTCCTACGGTGAAGAGTATGGGAGGTGGTGTAGTTCTCATGGTGGGGCATGAAGATGAATATAAAAGAGACAATGAAGAATTCATCTTCATGGGATTTGAACAATACAACCAAAAAAGGAAGAAAGAAAACCCACTATGATCTTGTGAATGTGCACTTTCAATGGTTGGAGAACCATTGAAAGTGCACATTCACAAGATCATTGTCTTCTTTGTTCGATCACAATAGTGGGTGAAACCTACACAATGTAGTTTCCTAATTAACATCTTCCACCTATAGTCTAGGTCTTTTGTTGTCTTGATGAATGTAAAAAGGCCACAACATTGAAGGGATTATGTAGCTTGCTAGTTTTCAATTTATAACTTGGAAACGTGTTGGTGAAGGACACCCAAGATGAATGAAACAATTTGATAATCATTCTACAACAATAACACTATATAACTATTAATACATCATTGATAACCCATTAGAATATCTATCACTAACTAGCATTCATTGATATACAAGAAAAATCATACATTTTCAAGATTAAAACTCATAAAATATTGCTAAACTAACCATTGCAAGTATTCAATTAGTAAATGGATAGAAAATTGGTTGTGCAAACTGTTAAGCTTAAAACTGGCAATGTCCAAGGATTTTGTGAGGGGGAATGGCCATAAAAGATGAGTAAACTAGGACAATTATGGGGCTTAACAATGATCACACATATAACCACAACCTAAAGGTGATCTATGGCTCCAAGAAAAACCATCATGGGAATTTAACCTTACTTATTGGCAAACAACTTCTCTCTTCAGTAATGGATGCAACCCATTTGAACCTGTTCACTAATTGGTACTTGTGGGTCCTTTCCCTTTATTGTACAAGAAAATTTAAAACTTGTACCGAAATACCATAAACATGTTATTTTTTAAGCCTTCGAGTTGCAATTATTCTTCAAAAAATGTTATGTCTAAGACCTTGAAAGTTGCAAATTATTAGGCTTTGATGGATCCTTAACATGTACTTTCATGTATATAACACTAAAGGTCCAATCCCTAAATATTTAAATGCAAATATTGTGGCACTAATTTATAATTAAAAAATATTTGATTTATATATTTAAGTTTTAGTTTTCCATTTTAAATAATTAACCAATTAAGTGTATTTTTTTAAATGATTGATCAATTTATGTGCCGTCGCTTAAGCGACGCTTGCTAGGCTAGCCGTCGCTTAAGCGATGCTTATGAGCCTAGCCGTCGCTTAAGCGATGCTTATGACCACAATTTAAAAAAAAATAATTAACTTTGTGATTTTTGGTAGGTTTAAAAGAAAAAATCCACGCGCCGTCGGAAGTAACCGTTGGATTTTGGATCGAAATGTAGTAGTGAGTTGACCTCGCAGCTGTCACCTCCTAATGATTTTACAGCAGGAAATAGTTACAATGGTCCCTATGATCACATGGGTCGTGATGAGTTGTCGACCACTGGGAACTGTGGCAGTACGCTCATCATTAGTATGTTCTTTAAAGTTACTATACTTGCGGCCTTTGGGAGAGAAAATAGACTTTTCGAAGGCTCCAATAGTTCTGTGGCCTACTCGGAATTTGGTGTTTGGTGTTGGGATCCATTTGAGGGTTTGGAAGAGGTATCAGTGCTGGCGAACTGGCACTACCCTACCTGTCACAGGATTGAGTCGAGCCCTATCATGCTAGTGCACAAAGCCCAAACCATTTCACCACATGTAAATAGGTTTTCTATGCTGCTTATCCCATTCTTTGTTTTAGTCATGATCTCACCCACTGCTAAACGTAACCCTCGCCTTTGGTTGTTAGTACCAAGTGTGGGATCAATTGGACAGGTGCATGTAAACAAGGCGTTCTTACTCGTAAGTGGTTTTATCGACCCTATGGTAAAGTCTGTTGGCTGTGGGATTGCCAAAACAAAGGAGTGGGGATCTTAGTGGTCTTTGTCTGTAAGGGAATCAGAGGGTTTCCAATGTTTGAACTATCGATGTTGATGGGTCTTTCAAGAGAGTAAGGCACTGAATCCATGGCGTGGCAGACTCATAGCTGTAAGTGATTTGTGGAATTTTTAGTTTTCTCTGTGTAAATATATATGTTATGTTCAGACTGTTAGTCCTCTTAAGGTTGTAATGCAATTCTTTTTGTAGTAAAAGGTCTTTAAGCTAAGAAACTTTGGCTCTGCTAAGTTCCTGAATCCTTTTAACGTTGTTAAGTAAGACTAGACCGTCTATAAATTGTTCTTCTATTTTTAATAGCTTTTATGCTATGGCTCTCGTGTGGAACAATTACCCATCTTCATATTTCTATGATTTAATGGTTTACTGTAATTTTTAAAGGTAAAGTCGGTCTGCATTAAAAGTTTCATTGTTGGTAGTTTTATCAAGGAACCCTTATGAGTTTGTGTAACAGGTACTAAAGAAGGGCTCATAACCCTTGTTTGACAGTGGTTAAGGTTTTTCCTTTTAAAAAAAAATTAAAAATAAAACACTTTCCCTTACACTTTCAAGCTCTGTTAGAGTGAGCGAGGTGAGGCAATTCGTGCCCTAATGGCTTCATTGATTCCTCATCAATCATCAATAGGATTCCCTCCCCGAAGCCAAACCTTCACCGGTTGACACTTTTTCCAGCAAGGAGGATCAAGGTTCTAGTTTTGGGTTACAGGCATGGTCGACGAGAAAACGATGTTTGGGCCATGTGGCTTAGGTTTTTGTTTCCTAGTTTACCACTAACTCCCAATCCACTTTCCTCGTAAAAAAAAACTAAGCAATAGACGTCTAAGAGGAAGGGGGCCCGACGATATCGAAGTCCTTTTGGTCTTAGTCGTAACCCCTTTGACAGAATCAAATCCCACAAAGAGTTAGACATATGGCTTGGTTGTTCAGGAATCTCATATGATAAGGTCAAGGGTTGGGAGCCTTTAACAGGCATTTTGCATCCTGGTCTATAAGGGGTATAACCAAAGAAAACTAAAATGATATCTTGGAATGAAAAATAATCACCATTTCAATCTGGATCTAAACTACTACTTGTATGTGCGAGAACTAGAAATAAAATCTACCATACCCTATGCATTAAAAATTAAAGTTAAAGCAAACAATCCTTCCTATCAACCCAACCGAGTGAATAAGAATAGATCTGGCAGCTATAAGAACATGCATAGAAACATATATATATACATATATAATATCACTTTCTGGCCTTAGAGCATTCTACCAGATAAATTTTACTTGCAGCATAACCAAGATATTTTACACTTAACAAAATGTAAATCTAAGATAATAAAATACACATTTCAATATACAGAAAAATCATCAAACTCATACTCAAAACTTGTAGATGAGTTGCACCGACTACAGTGGAAGCAACCACGTTGCATCCAACCATAGACTAGGCTCATCTCCTTTTCCTTCTACTCACCCTTGAGCCAAACCTCACAAGAGACAGTAGGGACCCCTAACTTCAGAAGGGACCCCTAACTTCATATTCAAATCTCAAAATATCCACAAGCAATCATGCCCAATAGCAGGCACTCTCTCAGCAGAGTCCTCTTTTTCCCAGCATACTTAGTAGTGTCCTGCCTAAACCTTATGCTCTTTTTTGTCTCTTTTTCCTTGGATCCCCTTTTTATTTCTTTTTACCTAGGTCTTTCCCCATTAGCCCTCTCCCCTTCCTCACCGGAATTCCCAGGGATTAATGGTATCCCCTATTTTTTAGGGATGTGTCTGTGCTAATTCTGCACATCTGACACTTATTTTTTCAGTCCCTAAAGTTAGCTGGTTCCTGTTCCTCACTGTCTCCTGCAGGTTTCCTCTTTTAACCTGGCTGCTTCCACCATATTTGCTGCATCAATAAAAAAAAAATATTTTTCATTGTCATTAACCCCCAAGGGTAATTATTACATCAGTCCTCCCCAGACTCTTTGGCTAAGTCACCAACAGCCATAATTCATCATGCATAGACAGTCAATAAATAATAATAATAATAATAATAATAATAATAATAATAATAATAATAATAATAAATAAAACATAGTCTGGGGGCATTACATCCACACCCCCTTATTTTAAACACTGTCCTCAGTGTTGATTTTCTCCCATTGGCTCGATAAACAAGCTAGGGTACTTTATTCGCATTTGATCCTCTAGCTCCCAAGTTTCCTCCTCGGGGCTAAAGTTCTTCCATTGCACTTTTACCTAAGCGATGACTCAATTCCAAAGTACTATTTCTTTCTTGTCCAGAATGCGTGCAGGTTCCACTTGGAACTCTTTTTTGAGTTCCATCTGTACCACATTCCAATCGATAATGTGAGCTGAGTCATACACATATTTTTTTAACAATGAAACATAAAAAATGTTATGAATCTTTAAATGAACAGGCAGGGCCAGCTTGTAAGATACAAGCCTGATTCTCTCTAGGACTTGGAAAGGTCGACAAAATCTTGGAGCTAGTTTCTTGCAGCTCCCCAGTTTGAGGGAACTCTTCTTAGGTTTGACCCATAGGTACACGTGGTCACCAACACAGAACTCCTTGTGTTTTCTTTTTAAATCAGTGTAGCACTTTTTTCGATCTTGAGTCGCTTTTAGATTCTTTTGCACTTCACGAACTGTTTGCTCCATCTCCTGTAATAGCTTAGGTCCAATTAGTACACGATCCATAGGATTATCCCAACTGACAGGGGTATTGCACTTTTTCCCGTATAGTATCTCAAACAGACTCATTTTCGTTGAGGACTGATAACCGTTACTATAAGAAAACTCCACTAGGTGCAAATAGTTTTCCCACTTAGTGGGTCTTTTCATAACGTACATCCTTAACATGTCCTTGATGGTCTGGTTGGTACGTTCTATTTGCCCATCTGTTGTTGGATGATAACTGGTGCTAAAGTTAATTCTGGTTTCTAAACCTGCAAATAGCGATTTCCAAAAATTTGATGTAAATTTCACATCCCTGTCAGATATTACAATTTTTGGTACACCGTGCAATCGAAATATCTCTTTTAGAAATATTTTTTCAATATCAGCCGCCTTATGTGTTGATTTTACTGGAATAAAATGAGCAGATTTGCTTAACTTGTCCACTACCACCATGATAGAGTCATGTTGTTTCTGTGTTTTTGGTAAACCAGTGATGAAATCCAGAGATATGATCTCCCATTTCCACTAGGGTATTGGTAGAGGCTGTAACAAACCAGCTGGGTGCCCATGTTCTGTCTTAACTTACTAGCATTCTATGCATTTGGACAAATATTCTATTACATCAGATTTTAAATCGGACCAAAAGAACTGCTTCCTCAGAGCAGTTACCATCTTTTGGTACCCTGGATGGCCTGCAAATGGAGTTTTGTGCATCTCAATCATAATAAACAGCTTGATTTCCAAAACATTAGGTACGTACAACCTATCCTTAAACCAAATAAAGCCTTTCTGGCTATCCTTAAAATCTACTCCATTCAGATTTATCTCGTGATTTTGTATTTTACTGAGTAGTTTATTATAGTTAGAATCTTGAGTGCTTGCTGCCTTGACCCTATCCAAGAGGTCGCTCTTGGGCTGGCTCGAGATTATCTCACTAATACCATGAGTCCTTCAACTCAATGTGTCTACAACCTTGTTTTCCTTACCTTTTATGTGTCTCACCTTGAAGTCAAACTCACTAAGGAAGGCCAGCCATCTCGCTTGTTGGGTGTTTAGACCGAACTGTGTAAATAAATTTTTCACACAAGTGTTATCAGTCAGTAACAGAAATTTCTTTCCCAGTAAGTAGTGCTGCCACATTTTTAGGGTGTGCACCACGATTGCCCGTTCTAAGTCATGGACTATGTAGTTACGTTCATGCTCTTTCAACTTGCATGACTCGTAACAGATGACATGTCCGTCTTGGGATAAAACCCCTCCTACTCCTTCTAAACTGGCATTAGTATAGACCATGTAGTTTTTAAGGGGGTTGGCTACCTTTAGGACTGGGGCCCTAGTCAGCAACTCTTTAAGTTTGTCGAATATTTCTTGGCATCTTGATGACCAAGCAAACTTTACCCCCTTATTTTGTAAGGAGGTAATGGGGTATGCAATTTTGGAAAATCCCTCGATAAATCTTCTATAGTAGCCAATGAGTAACATAAATGACCGAATGTCAGCCACGTCCTTGGGCACTAGCCAATAAGATATGGCTTGTACTTTCTTGGGATCTACTGCAATCCCCTCCTTCAATATAACATGTCCCAAGTACTAAATTTTAGTCTTAAAGAATTCACACTTTTCCAACTTGGCATAAAGTTGGTGTTCCCTTAAAGTTTGCAACACTGTCCTTAAATGAAGTTGATGTTATTCTTGGGTTTTTGAGTAAATCAGGATGTCGTCAATGAAGATCAGTACAAACTGATCTATATATTTGTTAAAAATGCCATTCATTAGGCACATAAATGTGGTAGGGGCATTAGTTAAGCCAGAAGGGATTACTACCAATCCGTAGTGTCCATAATGGGTTCTGAAGGAGGTTTTGTTTACATCCTCACTTTTTATTCGAATTTGGTGATAGCCAGATCGTAAGTCCATCTTGGAAAAGGCTCTCGCCCCCCCTACTTGATAGAACAGGTCATTTATTCTAGGTAGGGGATACTTATTCTTTATGGTTACTTTGTTTAGATGCCAGTAATCGATACATAGTCTTAAGGTCCCGTCCTTCTTTTTAATGAACAAGACCAGTGCACCCCAGGCGGACACACTAGGCTTGATATATCCTTTTTCTAATAGTTCCTGCAACTAAATTTTCAATTCAGTAAGTTTTGGAATTCTCATCCGATAAGGCACCTTTGACACCGGTGCAAACCCGGGTAGTAGCTCAATGGAGAAGTTGATCTCCCGTTGAGGGGGTAGACATGGTATCTCCTCGGGAAATACATCAGGGAACTCTTCTAGGACTAGGTGTTGTTTTAGAGAGGTCTAGTTTTCATTTAGGAGCAAGTCAGCAACCCTAACAGCAAAGAGTTTATAGCCCTTTCTTAGGAATTTCTTTAGTTGCATAGCGAAAATTTTTCTTATTGAGACAGGTTTAGGAAACCCTCTTACCGTTCGAAGGACTTAGTCTTTAGCAATGTAAGTAAAGGTCTTTGAAAAAATAGTTCAGCACTACTTTATTCTTCTCTAACCAGTCCATGCCAATTATCATGTCATACGATCCCAAGGGAAAAATATTTAGGTCAATCTTGGTTTTATGATCCTGCAACTGAACTTCATAGTTAATAATAAAATATGTTACCTTTCTTTTTGCCCCTGTGGCCAATTGGACCAACCATGGTTTTGCATGCTTTACCCTAGTTAGTTGGCAGAGCTCCACCGTCCTTGGAGAAATGTAGCTCAATGTAGCTCATGATCAATTAACACAGATATAGCATGGTTCGAAACAATACCTTCGATATCCACTATAGTAGACTGATGGTCAGCTTGCCGATCCTCTAAGGCTGCATTTATGCTATGGAAATTCCTACCAATTTCCCCAACTATTGATGCTTCTTGAATGCTGTGCAAGGTCTTATTTTCCCCAGTTAGGCATGGGAGATGTCTCTTCAAATGGGGTTCCCCACATTCCCAGCAGGTTAGAGGTTCTCTGGGAGCCCCGTCAGCCCCTTTTACTCCTAGACTGGCTAGCCTTACATATCTTGGTGGGGGTGGTCCATTTTTATTATAAGGGCTTCCTTGGGCATTCCTCGGGGTGTTCCTATATGGCAGTGGTCTGAATCCATTCCTTTGTTGACTGAACCTTTCTGGTCTCCTGTCTCTCCATCTTCTAGATGGGTCATTCCGCTATTTGTACTACTCATAACACAACCTAGATTTCCTCAGCTCCTCATCCAAAGTATTTTGGTTGTCACATTCAATTTTGTCATTGTAAGCCTATGGCAAACAACTTAGGAATATCTCTACCTTCACCTTTTCTTCCTTGATATAGGGTAGGAACCTCAGCAGGTCTAAGAACTTGTTAATGAGCTCTTCCATGGTCATCGAGCCAAGTCTTAACTCATAGAATTCCTTGGTTTTCCTTTCGTAGTAATTCTCAGATAGGTACTATTTTTTAAACAGTCTTTTCAACTTTTCCCACCCCAAATTCTTCTCCTTAAGTCCTTGCGAGATCTTGAGGTCCTGCCACCAGATACTAGCCTTGCCTTTAAGATTATAAATTGCCATTCGGGCTTTCATGTTACTTGAATAGTTGTAGATATGGAATTATTTCTTGATGTCTAGCAACCATGCCTCTGCTTCTTCCCCTATCTTATATTCCCCATTGAAACTAGTGGGTTTGATCTTCTTGAATTCACCTTCTAGGTGATCGACCTTTCTCTTTTCGCCAATATTGACCTGATTTTCAGAGTTCTAGGTCTCGTTGGAGGAACTACTCTTTCTATTTTCACTTTCTTCCCTTTCGGGACCCTATCTGGTCTTGGTTCAAGGCTCCTTACCATTGTTTTTCTTGTGCAGACTTTGTAACAAGATTTCATTGATCTCCTATTTCTTTTCCTATGCTTTCTTTAACTATTTCTTATCTACCTTATAGCTTTGTATTTCCACAATTAGGTGCCTCATTGTTTCCAGTACTTGACTGGCTTCACAATGTTCCACTGCCAGTTGTGTGGTCGATGGTACTTGTTCTGGGTTTTCAGGTTGGTACTTATTCTCCACTGGAGAGGCCATGATAATTCCTTTAGTTTATCAAAATAACCTATAGATTCACAAGTAAGGAACACAACATGCCGATAAAAGTTAGAGTGCTATTAAACTGTATATATATATATA